>QLOY01001089.1:0-101151 GCA_003313965.1 Megacollybia marginata
GGATGCTCAGGATGCTCAGGCCACTGATAATGATGAAACCAATCATGTGGAAACCAATGTAGACGTCGACTCAGACTCAGAGAGCCAGGCCAGTTCTGTGCCCTCTCAGAGCCCTTTCTCATCTGACGCACCTGATGGAGAACCTTCTTCCACTGTGGATTTGCCAAATCCGATGCCAGATGATCCTGTACAAGAAGAAAAGGAGCGCTGCCAGCAAATAGTAGAAGAAATGCTCACCAATTTGCGTGCAGGAAGAGCACCTTCAGATCACAGCAATGAGACAGACACTGATCGTGCTCTGAATCAGCTCAACTACAGGAACTTTCCTGCACTTCGGAAAGCAGCTGCAGAGCTCAAAATCAAATCAAAGGACCGGAAATTAAATGTTGTGCTACGCACTCGTTTGACTGCAATGACTGCAACACTGAATCTTTATCTTGATTGTCAGCTCTCGTATACATGGCGGGAGGCATCAGCTATTGTTGCACGAAGCCAAGGAAACTCACCTTCGCATGCACAAATTATCCGAAACTGGCTCCACCAATACATTAATCATCGAACACTTCCTTTCCATAAATATAAGGGGAGTACATCATCATTTCTTGAAGACGAGGATGTGTCTCTGGCTATTCAGCTGCAGCTGGCAGAGAAGTCCAAAGAAAAATATATCAAGGCTGCTGATGTGGTTGCTGTTGTTTCATCTACAGAAATACAGACAAAACTAGTTTCTGCAGGAAAGACAAAGCTTACCATATCTGAAGCCACTGCACGAAGATGGCTGAAGCGATTCAAGTGGCGTTACTCACGAAGAACTAATGGCATGTATGTTGACGGACATGAAAGAGAGGATGTCGTGGAGTACAGGAAAGCCTTTGTGATGCGATGGCTAAAGCTTTATGCTCCCCGCATGGCAAGTTGGGAAAAGGGGATAGATCCTGATGGTAAGCCAACATTGATTTCGGAACCACCTAAAGGAGGTGTTCCTGTTCCCCCTGGTCAGCCGTATCGTCTCATTCTTGTCACCCATGACGAGTCAACATACTACTGCAATGATTCAGTTCGTATGCTATGGCAGCATAAAGATCACCACGTTCCCCAACCAAAGGGAGATGGCTCTTCAATCATGGTTTCTGACTTTTTAACAACTGAATGGGGTCGTTTGGTGAGCCGAGATGGAACCGAGTGAGTGGTGAAACATTTGATGATCAATAATGCTTACAAAATTGAAGGGAGGCTCGGGTTCTGTTCAAAGCAGGGAAAACTCGGGACGGATATTTTTCCAATGAAGAGCTTCTTGTCCAGGTTGACCATGCGATTGATATTTTTGAAGACCGAACGAATGGCTTTGCAACCGGTCTTTTCGTCTTTGATAATGCCCCAAGTCATCAGAAAAGACCAACTGATGGATTATCAGCAAGAAAGATGCCGAAACACCCGACTCAGGGATGGACTCACCATAAAGATGGTCCCCGCATGCGCCATGCTCTCCTGCCAGATGGGCGAGTTCAAGACTTCTATTTTCCGGATGACCATGCCGAGTATCCGGGTCATTTTAAGGGAATGGAGCAAATTATCCGGGAGCGTGGGCTCTGGCCTGTAAATGGTTTGAATGCTCAGTGTCCAGGCTTCAAATGCGGTACCGGAGCCACAGACTGTTGCTGTAGACGTCTTCTCTTCACCCAACCAGACTTTCAGAACCAAAAGTCGGCACTTCAAGAACTTGTTGAACGCCGCGGTCACATCTGTGACTTTTACCCAAAATATCATTGCAAGCTCAACTTTATAGAGCAATATTGGGGTGCTTCAAAGTGGCAATACCGAAATCTTCCACGGCCTTCAAACATACAGGAGATGGAAGAAAAAATCATTCAATGTTTAGATTCTGTTCCACTGGATCAGATTTGACGGTATGTACTCAGTCCATTATTCAAGCTGTTTTCAAATTGATCTCATCCTAATTTAGATATGCGAACCGGTCGACCTGGTTTATCACAGCTTACCACTATGGGCTTTCAGGTGGACAGGCTGCCTGGGCAGCTCGAAAATATAGAGGACACCGTACCTTACCACCAGACATCATGGCAGAGGTCTTGAAAGACTACAGAAAGTCATAATTTACGATATACATTTTAGTTTTTGCTGGCGAAGTTTTGAAACATCACGTGATGATTATAAATGGATTACATAAGGGTATGGAAACCCAGTGATGGCTACCTTATGTATAATCTACCTGCCATCATGGAAAAGGCCTCTCAGTTACAACATCATGTAAACCCCCCCAAACTCCTATATACCCGACTAAGCCCTATAAACCTTTACAGGGGTATCCCCCAATCCACTGTCCATTTGTAATCTGGATATAAAGTATTGCTAAGGTAGTACCAGTTTATAAGGGTTTATAGAGATTTTTTACCTTTATACAACTTTACAGCCTTTATAACACATTACAATACTTTCCAACTCTTACAAAACATTATCAGGCCTTACAATAGATTTCAGAACATTGCAATGCATTACAGGACTTTGCGGACTTTACATTGAATCACAAGTAATCATACTTAATTACCAATCTTGACAATCGAATAGGAAATTACATTACGGAGCAAGTTAGAGTGGAACTGAACCTGAACCTGAAGCACAAACACCACCATGAGCCTTGCCTAAGTCCTTCCCCAGGTTGACTTTGGCTTCTTCCCCTTCCCCTTTGTCGTCTGGGAAGCATTCGAAGGAGGTTTTGCTGCCTTCATCTTCTTCGGCTTCGACTTTGACTTCTCATCCAACGGTGACACTGAACAACTGCGTTTAGAGACAGCAGGACTCGGAGAGGGGACTTGAGGAGTAGCAACAGCGGTAGAAGAAGAACGATCCTGTTTTGGAGTAAACAGCTTCGCGGGGTCTTGATCGTCAACAGGAGGAAGAGGCGATGGTTGGAGATCTGCAGAGGGGGAATGAGGGACAGACGCAGCACAGACGGAAGCATTGTCAGCATCAGGGGACAGAGAACATTTCGACTTGGGTGTTACAACAGACTTGCATGCATTAACTTGGCGCAAAGTTGCAAAGGAAGACTTCGAGGGTCTAGCATCTGCATCACTGTCAGTGTCACTGTCAAACTCATCAGTCGTATCAAAGACTTGACTGTAAATGAATGAGCATCAAAACATGTAAAGTAAGAACGTACCATTTCCACCAATTCAAAAGTTCATCCTTCTCTTCATCCGGAAATGACTGAGCTGCCCTGACGATCTCATCAAAAAACTCTTCAAAGCAAAACTTTCGATCCTTTGAACCCCATTGCTCCTTCGTTGAGAGAGCAAATCTAACCTGGTGTAAAGTTAGTCAGGTTCAAGTCCAACAGGGACGTACCTGTACTCCAATATATGCAATGAACTCGAACATTATGGACTCCATCTTATGAAGCTTGGCGTTACCGGATCTTGTGGCCTTCTGTTTAGAACTGAAGGTGGCGCTTGGACTGAGTAGGATGCATCGTGCAGCCTAGAACAAGTTAGCTATGCTCATAGACCAAACTTACATACCCGAATAAGCATATGCCCTTGTAAGAATCCCCCCAAAATGTTCCCTTCATCATACTTCATTGCATTGTACATAAAGATTGGAATTTCGTTTGACCGGACTTTGATTCGGCGCGCCTGGATTTCCTTGGTGAGCGGGAGCCTTCAAGTGGAGAGGGTGAGCTCATAGATTTCACAGTAAGTATACCACTTACATGCCTTCTTGATCTGGCTCATCCCACAATTGCTTCATATGCTCCCATGGAGCAAAGAGAAGTGTGATGGTGGGGTGGTTGATGCCACGATCCGATTTCAAACCATCCGAACGTAATGCTTGGGGCAGGGTGTCTGTGGGGTCCTTCAGGATCCAGTCTCCAACACGATTCTTGAGTGTACTGGTGTCCGCCGCTCATGCTTTGCCTTGGTAAGTCGAAATCTGGGACTTATAAGTCAACAAAAACAACCAAACTAAACTTACCAGAGACATTAGCTTCGTGTAATGGAGCACGTTGCGTTTCTTTGCCAAGTAATCAATATAACCCGTGATTGGACTGTAGTGGTCCACAATGCTGTTGTAGTATTGGAGGTAGCAACATTTGACCTTGGTGGGTCTGTGGAAAAGGGTTAGTGATGGGGCAAGTAAAGGACAAGAAAAGAAGAGAATGATGTGAGGCGTGGTACTCCGGTCCACTATACAGTACACAAACCAATAAGGAAATAGTTTGCTGCGTCTTGTTAGTTACTGGATTCAATAGAGAAGAGGGACTAGCTGACGGTATGGTAGGGACAACGGGACGTATCTGTTAGTCGGGTGAATAGACGGGAGATGGAGGCTGTAGTTCCAGAGAAGCTTGCAGTATCTGATATGGTTTGCACTCCATCGATGAGGGGAAGATGACCTATGGACTCGATATCAGCTCGAGAGGTGAGGAGGAGACAGGAAAGGACATACTCCTCTCGTTCGTCCAACCAACGATAAGGAGGAATGTTTGAGGGGAAGGAAAGACGGAAGCATCACGATGCATCGACCAGGCTTGGGTGCCGACGATTGTACCTGGGGGAAGAGTCAACGTCATTGCACGAGGGGACCTTCGAGGTGTTGGAGGGCAGACAAGATCCTAATCCTCATTTTCGTTCCTAAAAATCACGTCAAATTCAGCAGAAAACTCGCAAAAAAAAGAGACGTACGTTAGAAGAGATTTGTCATAGTCTTTTGCTGATCGAATAGACGAGAGATCGTGACCGACACGAATGACAGGACCGTAAATTTCAAACAGTTCATGGATCGTTTTGCATTGTCGAAGATGTAGCACATGCGTCGGGAGGCAGAAGTTTGATATAGCGGCATACCAAGGACCAGGGATAGCTGTTGTAGATGGCGCGGAGAACGGTGTAAGCGATGACGGGGTATTGCACAGAAAAAATCACGTTAGGTTGCGTCGCCGGGGATGATGGTGGTAGGAAGAAAAGAAACGAAGAAAAAGAGTACTATACCCACATTTGACCAGTACTAGTGTCTTCCTCAAGACCTAGTCCCTTCACCTTCACTTTCAGAAGTCCGTAATTGAATACGGCTTGTATCGAAATGAATGGGCTGACCCATCGGGCGATCCACTGTCCCAACGACAGGTAGGGGGTCATCAGGGTATTCCTACAGAAGCTGATACCACTAGTCAGTAGTATATGAAAAGAACTTACGACTGTTTGTGCACCCCTTTGTCAAGCAGTTGATTCAAGACCTTATACCTCTTCACTGGATCTCCTTCTCTGTCGTTGTCGTTGTCATCGTCGGTGCAGTCTTCTTCGTCGTCTTCGTTGCCACTATCGACTTCTTCGGCGTCATCGACCTTGTTTGCGACGTGTTTGTCGTGTTTGGGACCTTCTTCATCGCTGGAGTTGGTGGGTTTTGTTTTCTTGGCCTTCTTCTTGCTCGTGTCATGGTTATGTCGATTGGAAGGGGTCAGTGGACCTCCTGAAGATTTGGCGGCAGCGGATTTGGAGGACGGCATGGATGGTGGTGGTGGTAGCAGGTCAAGCGTGTAAGGAGCACGTGACACGTGACTTGTAAATTTAGATCCTGCCTACGGTCTCGTCAAGTCACAATGTAGCTTTGATATGGCCCACCACTGCTTCGCATGCAACAGAGTATTCCAATCCTCTGTTTCCCTCAACAGACACTACCCAAAATGTTCTCAATGCAAAAAGGCAACCGAAAATCTATTCAAATCGTATACTGAACAACAACGGAATGAGAGGCATGAAGAACATACTCAGGGGAGTCCGGATAGTGACGAAAACCACCAGGGTAGCTCTCAGGCTGGTCCAGAGGTAAGTAATTGAGTCCATTTTTTTCAATAACTGATTCCGACTCTTATCAAGATGCCTGCCCATCTTGAAATCGAGGCTAATCCAGAGCCTGAAAACGATATGGTATGCATATTCCATTCCATATCTATCTAATAAGTCCCAAAGAACATTGTAAATCCCTTCCCTCCTCTGTCCCCAAAGCCTGCATCGGATGTACCCATTCCTGATGCGGAACTTGAAGAACCTGCAGACGGTAGACCCAAACGAATTCGCCGACTTCCACCTCGTTTAGCCAACTTTACCTTGTCGTCTCAGGCTGCTATTGTAAAACAGCACCGAGTTTGATTTGAATCACCTCCAAATCCTGCACCACCTCACAGCCATTCTCCTATGCATCCACCTTCTCATGTATCATCTTCTGCACCCTCCAGTGATGGTAATGAATCCTCAGAAGATGACTTGGAGCGAGTATACTGGATTACTGAGCCCAACGAGCTTGGAATGTTCAGTGTTTATGAAAACAGCTTACCAAGCCGGAATCCTGACCAGGAAATCTCTGTCGAATCAATCGCAGATGCACCTACCTTTGCAGATCCCCTTCCATCTCGCTCTCCTCTGTCTGTTTTTGGTGCAGATGCTATTCACATGATGGAATCACCCGATCCATCTTCACCCTCTGCTTCAGATAGTAACAATGGAGATTCAAATTCCTCAGATGATATCTCCTTTGCTCCCTTTCTCAACAAATCTGTCTTTCTTCTCATGAATTGGTTCTATCAAGGATCTCATCTGACTCTCAATCATCTCAACCGTCTTGTAAAAAATGTCATCCTCCACCCAGAATTTCACAAATCCGACCTCCAGGGCTTTGAGGCAAAACGAGAAAGTCAGTGAATGAATGAGTTCATCACCCCGAGTACTTCCAGACCTTCTGAAGTACCTAATAACCCAGCACACCCACCTGGTGATGGCTGGCAATGCGAGAATGTGACAATTCCAGTTCCATGTCCTCGAAAGAAGTTCAATTCTGAGGCTGAAGCACCACAACTCACTGTTCGGAATTTCTGGGTTCGCGATCTACTGGAGGTCATCAAAGCTGAGTATGAAAGTCAGTCATCACTTCAGCACCACCTGAAAGCTCACAAGGACTTTGTCACTTTTTCTGAGGATGATGTCCAGCAAGTGTATGGTGAATCCTACACTAGTGATCGGATGCTCCGGATGCAGAGAGAGGTAGAGAAATTGCGACCACCTGGTTGCAATCTAGAGATAGTGGTGGTTGCATTGATACTCTATTCGGATTCAACACACCTTACCAATTTTGGAACTGCTTCACTTTGGCCCATTTACATTTTTTTCAGTAACATGTCCAAGTATACTCGAGCACATTCATCAGCATTTGCAGCTCATCATGTCATATACATTCCTGGCGTGAGTCTCACCCATGTTTGAACTGATTTTCACTGAGTGAAGCATGTAGTTGCCTGATTTAATCAAAGATTTTTATCGCAAGACTTATGACCGTCTTCCAAGTGATGACACACTCCGTCATTTGAAACATGACTTAATTCAAGCAATTCTAATACTTGTTCTCAACCCAGCACTACTTCATGCATATCTCCATGAGTTTGAAATCCATTCAGCTGATGATGTTACACGACTTCATTTCCCTCGATTCTTTGGCCATTCAATGGACTTTATTGAAAAGTATTGATTCCCATTTGTCTTTCCACTCTAACCTTTAGCAGAGTTCTCGTTGCATGCATTAAATACTTATCTGAATATCCTTGTCCTCGTTGCCTCATTCCAAAGGACAAGTTCTATCGACTTGGAATGGTGATTGATATGAAGCAGCGAGTCTCAAAGGCTCGAGTGGATAGTGTACAGAAGCAGGGATGGATTAAAGTAGCCCGGTGAAACATTTTTGAGCATGGGGCATCAGTTAGTGGTACTGCGATGATGATGTTGGATACTGAGTCAATGACACCAACTATGGTAAGTCTTTCAGGTTGTTTATCCACTTGAATAATCCATTTATCAGAATGCATTCTCATATCTTTTACTTGATCATGGTGTCAACTTCTATGAGCTCTTTGTGCCTGACTTTCTTCATGAGTTTGAGTTGGGTGTTTGGAAGCAGATATTCACCCACCTCATCCACATTTTGAATGCTTATGACAAAGACGCAGTTGTTGAACTAGATTCACAGTAAGCATTATCTTATCAGTATATTGAGATTTTTTTTACCCCTGTGCTATTAGATATCGTCAGATCCAGACTTTTGGCCGTGGTACCATCTGCTGGTTTCATGATAATGTGTCCCGAATGAAAAAACTTGCTGCTAGGGACTTTGAAGATATCTTACAGGTAGTGTGGAACTCTTTCATTGTATCCTAAGTTTATGATTAATAGTGCTCAATGCCGTGTTTTGAAGGTCTTTTACCTGAACCCCATAACTCCATTGTTCAGGACCTTCTCTTCACATGTTTAAACTGGCATGGTCATGGAAAACTCCGCCTTCACACTGACTCAACTGTTGGCACCTTTCATTTGGTTGTTTCTGACCTTGGAAAGGAGCTACGGAAATTTGTCAAGGTTACATGTGCTGCATTTGAAACAAAAGACACCGATTCTGAACTCCGAAAGCGACAACATCAGGCTGTCAAACAGGCAGAGTCTGCTACACAGTCCATTGCCCCTGTGGCTCGAAAGACTCGGATGTTTAGTCTTTCAACTCCAAAGCTACATTCCCTAGGTGATTATCCAAGCCTCATTCCTGAAATTGGATCAAGTGATAATTACTCAACACGAGATGTATGTTTTACTATCAGGTCTATACTCAGTCTAAATTGTTTCAGGGTGAGCACGAACACATTCGAGTCAAACATTTCTATGCTTGAACAAACAAGAAAGAACATGTAGCACAAATTGCTGCTCATGAACGGAAGCAGCGTCTTTTACACAACATGGAGACAAATGTGATAAGTGATGATAAGTCATCATCAGTGGTAGTTGAAGATGAACGACTTGGTGAAAGTGATCCTGCTACCCACTATCACATTGCAAAGAGTCAGAAATTCCATACTGACATTTATGACTTTGCTGATGAAGAGCTGAATGATCCAGCAACTCAGGTTTAAGTCTTTCTTTATCTCTGATCATTCTTATTGTTGTTATAGGATTTTGTTGCCCTTCTAAAGGATCATGCCCTTCATCGTATTTTGCATGAGGGTCCTGACACCAAGTTCACTAATACCCAGCACAATAACTTGGTATTCATTGGTGACCGACTCTACAAGCATCAGACAGTTCGTATCAACTATACAACTTATGATGTTTGACGTAATCAAGATACTATCAATCCCAAAACTCATCCAGATATCATGGTCCTTGCAGAAAACCCTGCTGAAGCTCACCCCTATTGGTATGGTCGTGTTATTGGTGTCTTTCATGTGAATACCAGGTATGATGGTATACCAAGGCACAAAGGCCGACTTGATGTTCTTTGGGTCCATTGGTTTGAGTTTGATGCTGATTACAAATGTGGATGGAAACACAAGCGATTACCCTGCCTACAATTTCATGATGCATCCACTCCTGATGCATTTGGTTTTGTTGATCCCAAATCAGTCCTTCGTGGTGGGCATCTCCTTCCTGCTTTTGTCCATGGAAAAACCGACAAGTATCCCATCCCAAACTCAATTGCACGTCAGTTTCAAGTTGTTGCTGGGGAACGTGATGAGTTTGACATAGAACATGATGATTGGAAATATTACTATGCTGGGATGTGAGTCACTGTTCTTTTCATACCCTATACTGACTGATGAGTAATATGTTCATGAGATATCGTGGAGGAGGCATTGGCCATATGGCAACCAGGGATTATACTCAACAATTTGAGATGGATGCTGGGCGTGATCGGATTGTTCTGCCAAAATATGATGAAAATGGTGAGGTTATTGAGTCTGAAGAGTATCTGGATGTTGAAGATGAGGAGATTGTTGAGGCTGCTCCTCAGGAGGAGGAGGAAGTTGAAGATTTGGAGTACATGGATAGTGACTCAGATTCTGATAGTGGTGTTGAGTTGGAGGAGGAATTTGATGATTACTACCTGCTTGGGGACTAATATATGGCTTTGTAAATTGCTACAATGTATTATAAGTATGCTAAAAATTTTCAACCATTTGCAATACCATTATATACAGGGTACCCTCTTTATATACCTTTACGACACCTTTATATCCCTTTATGAAGTTGAAGAAAAATTTTAACACACTACAACAGGTTCATAATAGTGCTATATGGTGCTACTAAGCTTACAGCCTGTTATAGACCAATGTAGCCAGTTGCAGCACAGGAGCCTTTCCTGTGATGGCGCTCCCAAAGAGCAAAGTAGACCAGGCCCCGTGAAGCTCCTATGGTCCGGCGAAAATTAGGGGTTTTAGGGCCCAAAAAGAATGCTACCCCCAGTGGAAATTTGGGGGATTCAGCCACAAGGAGGCTGACCCTTGACGAAATTTTGGGGGTTTGGAGAACTTGGTGGCCGTTCCGGTACCTAATTTTGTCGTCAGTCACACTTTGTACCATATGGCCGGGTCAAATATACATTTCGACCACATTTTACTGCATGTCAGAGCATACCGACCACGATATAGGCGCTGTACGTGCCATACACTAATTTCCAGCAGAGATTCGAGAAAAAAGTGGTAAATGTCATGTGTTTGCTGACCCTTGGCGGAATTGGGGGTCGGAGCCTCGAAAAAGTTGGGGGGCAGAGCCCCATTTTCAGGATTTTGGCCGCCGGACCCCCATAGGAGCTTCACGGGGCCTGGTAGACCTAATTACATAGTTTTAATATATCTACAACAGCCACGATCGGGTGCATCAAAACCTCCCTAGTAAAAACCTCTCTGAGGAAAAAAAACTAGGTCAGGAAAACTACGGTCGGGCAAGTTGAAATAGAAGTGAGTACCGTACTATATCTAAATGAATGTTAGTTATTTCAGTGTTCCTTTTCTCCTCTTCTCTTCAGACTTGCTTTGGACCAATCATATGCAATACCTGTCCCCAAATTCTTCCCGCCAATCTGATAGCTGCCGTGTGCCAAATCGAGTGAATATTGTGGGCCAGCCTTTCTTGTTTGACCAGACTCAGCGTCGACACACTAAGTTGATTCGTGATTCTGGGTACCTGTCTTAAATAGTATTGAGTGTGGTGGATGGGCCAGTACCGTTCAGAATCAGAAAAGAGGTACGCAGCTCGATTCTGAATCCTCTCCTTGATTTCTTGGTCTATCAGCTCCTTTCCAAGAACAAGGGCAGTAGCGTTTGTGATATCCTTAACCGTCTTTTCTCTTACTTCTTCAAATGTACTGCATGTTGCGAATACAAGTAAGTGTTGCTGTAGAAGGTCTAAACCAGGTAAATATGGCTTTGAGAAATTGACCCATCGCAGCAATTCTATCAGCCTCCTTGACACGATGACACTCAGATGTTGTCAGGTCAATTGCAGAAAGTAGACGGTTTACACAAGCGGCTGCATGCTTTTCTGTCCTGAAGGTCTCCTTGCCAACTCCCGTCTCGTCTGCAGTTACCTGATCAGTATCTAATGTCCATAACAGAGCTAGCCTGACCCTCATATTCCGATTCTGATTCCGACTGTGCACATGCAGCTTTGGAACGAGTGCGCTTTTGCTCAGGTTGCTGAACGCACGTCAGGAGATATAATTAGCATCAAGAATACGTACATCTGTCTGGCTGGCATCGCTCTGCTTCCGTTGATCTAACAGGATTCTTCAGAACCTGACATGCAAGTTAGATAGAGCAGCTCTTGTTACATACCTGGTTAAACTTCTGTACCAGACCACGAGCAAAGATGCTCATAACATCGACAATCTTGTTGTACCGGTTAACCGATTGCCATTGGCTCATGAGGTAATCACAAATGGGGAAAGCCCGCTCATCAAACAGGGGCTTCACCAAGTTCTGACAGAAGCTGTGCAGACCATGTTTTCCTGTGCAAACAAACACATCTGGAAAACCCTTTTACTGTTGCATGGTGTGGCACATGTTCACCAGCTCTATGTATGAAGATTAATATAAACGGATGGTAATCAGATTAGAAATTCACCTGTGAAGGTCATTCAGAGTAATTCCTCCCCCTGGATCAAGTGGCTTAACAACTTCAAGCTTGGGCTTCACACCCTTTCCATGTACCTTTAGTAGGTTCCGATTTTCCAGGAAGTTTCCCCGATATTGGTACCTTAGATTTAAGCTCCGAGATTACAAATGCCGAAGGATTTTGTGCACGAATTGCAGAGTTAATGTGTTGGACCTTTAATTAGTTTCCCAACACGAGCCAGTACTAGTAGCTGACATTAGGTTGTAAGCTGTAGAATGTTCCGGGTCATCTGATTGGTCATCCAGCCCAATCCCGATGGGGGTTGGCAATGAGCAAGAGAAAGGTTAGTAGCCTGTTGAGCTTTGTAAGGTTATTAATGGAGTCAGAGACGAGGTAATTACCGAGGTTTCTCTAGCAGGAAGGCATAGTCCCGAGCGCACTAGCCTGTCCTCCTCAATGCATTCTTCCATCTCCTTTATCTCATCCATCAGCTCCTTTATCTCATTTCGAAGCTCCCTCTTTCCTTCTTCTGATGCAAATTCCATTTCGGTCTTGAGAGTGTGCATTTGACGCTGAAGCATTTGGATACAGTCGACTAGTCTGGAATACAAATGTTCAGCTAGAAGAGCTTGACGAGTGTCAAGCATCTCATCATGCAAACCTTTGACATATTCCAGAAGTCGAGAAATTGCTTCCTCAAGCAGAGTTGCCGGCCTACACTATGGAGCCACGTGTCCTGTGCTCGACTCAGTTGCTCTAACTTTGACTCAAGGGCTTCAAGGCATCTAATAGCGTAATCTTTGGTGTCTCTTGACAACATACATCGAGTATGGAAAGCACTAGGGGAGTTCAGTTGGAGAAGGTGATGATGTGGCACAGGTGGGTGAATGGAGGGAGAGGGGGTTTGGAATTCAACATTTGATGTCTATGTGAATGTGAGAATAGTCTAAAACAACAGAATATGAAATTTGTGTTGTTTTTTGGACGCATCTGGCTTTTGCCTGAAACCGTGATCGTGGTTGTTGTTAGTTGTTGTTGTTGTTCCAGACTTACCTCTTCTTTGTCACAACTTCATCATGCAATAAACACTTGTCCCTCCAGATCTTTTTCAGGTATACTCCGGACCTCGGTAGCAGCTTGAGCACCGACCTCCCCCTCATTGGTGGCTCCATCTTCTCCTCGAACCGCTTCACCACCTCTCCTGACTCATCGTGGAACACCAGAAAACATTGAGCTTGAGAACCCACCCAATGCTTCCGAACTGATCGTTATGGCAGATCTAGGGCTAACCAGAGACTCTCAGCAGTAGCTTTCTTCCATTCCCCAACAAATAAAACTTGGACCAATGCAAACTGAACATTACAGTATAACTCGATCCATATTTGCTTGACTTGGAACCCGTACTGTCTGCCTGGTATCATTCCCAGCTGATTTGTTGCTGGCCCTTTCGGCACATCGCACATCGCACATCAACCAAAGGTATTCTATTGCTCAAGTAAGGTATTTATGAGCTCGTCAGCTCTAATTTAAGTACTGCACCCACCCAAACAACCTTTCCAGCCACCGTATCTTCACCTTCTCTTTGCTGTGTAGTGAATCCTCTTTGATCCACTGCAGGCCATTGGAGAGCGGTCATGAGAGCTGTCATTACTGTTACCTGAAGAACTGTTTGGCCAATTTGAGAGGGGACTTCTCCAGTGAGAACTTTAAGAGCACTTCTGGTTTCCGGATCATTTCTGGTTCCCAGAGAATTGAGAAGACATCTCTTATGACTGGATCTAGGACGGAGAAGGAAAGATGGGGATCGTTGAATTTGCCTTTGAGGAATCCAGGAATGGTGATGATACAGCTGACGTGTTTGTTGTTGTGGAAGGGGAGAACATTGAATGTAGAGACTTGTTTGGTGCGAATGAGCATTCCACGAACTGCAATGCTCGAACCATATGGAACCAGTCAATATGCCTCCAGTTGTGATCATCGCTGCACCACCTGCTAGAAACCCTGAGGTACCTGAAATACCAAGTAATGCAGCACCGAGACCTACACAGGTGCGAGAAGACCTGCAGAGAGACCGATTACGAGGCAGGCCGCCGATTGTGGCAAGACCCAGCATCATGTATCTCTTTTTCCGATTAGCCTTGCGAACACCATCGATAACGTCGGTGTTTTCGGTTATCTCGGTGTCTTCTTGGATTGTGAGCTTCTGTGATGCGAGCTTCGAATTTGACAATGTCGAGCCAACCTAAGCTGAGGTGAAGAGCTACGGATTTGAGGAGTGAGTGTTGTATGAATCTGCGATTAGGAGGAAGAGATCGCAGAGAATGGTCCAGCGGATGTCTAGGGTCATGCTTTCATCTGTTGTTCTGACAGCGGTGAACAAGCTTGGGATTGAAGACATTGCAGAGTCGTCAAGGACTTTGATTGTTGTTTGGAGCGGGTGCGAGTGGGGCGTTAATCGGAGCAGGTGAAGGAGGAAGTGGGGAAAGAAGAGGTTTAGTATTGGTCAGCACTCCGCGCTTCTCCTGGTTCGTATTCTGGATTTGCAACTGTGTGAGTGGTCATTAGGGTGGGTATGAGGTCAGAGGGTCGTACACCGTGAATAGTGAGAGAATCTATCATTTTCTTCTATTAGAGTGTCAGAATAGTCTTATGTATATGAACAGAACATATATGGGGACATACCTGCAGTCTCCAGCTCCATATGATAGTACAAACAGCCCATGATCTTCAGTTTCCATATCTGCATATTTGCGGATGCATTTCTGAGACGTAGGCTATTCTCTGCACCTCCATAAGCAGACTTCGTCATTTGCATCTGAGAGCAGCGTCATAGCCTTGTCTTCATCAAACAGATATTACGTCCGCAGATGCACCTCATCAGTATCGTCTTCTTCAATACCTCATAGCCTCGTATATTCACTCTAATGTAGTGGTATCGCTCCTGGTCTTCTTCGTTCATCTCGCTAAGAGACGTGTCCGAACGCATGACAGGCATGTCCTCCCATCCTTCCTCGTTGATGTCAAAGCTTGGCACTGACTCGGATCCGCACATGGTGCGACCTATTATTGAAACTCAACTCAAGTAATGCAAGATTTGTGCAAGATACTTTTATTGTGGATGATAGATGACTTATCAGCTTATTTTGCATCAGTTAATGTTAGGCCTACAGGCAGTTAGGATACAATCGTATCAAACTGTCGGTCAACACGGTTTACTGTATGATTTATACAAGGGGGGTGCAGCATCGCAAAAAAATACACAGGGTACAATCAGAAATCTCAGCAGTGTCAGGGACCCTCCCTCCCTCCAAAAAAGGAAATTTCCCACCACGTGATGACTTAAAATTAGATTCCTGTACTCATTTCAACCATGTACATGTTTCAAAGGCTTATAAAACAGTGTATGATACATGGTTTTACTACAAGGGATACTCCCTGGAGAGTTGAGCCTACCTGATATATTTTGGATGGTGATGCCTTACTAACATGTGACATGTCTCCAGCCATGATGTCACAGACTCCAAGCTGTGTCAAGCCATACTAAGCTGTATGTGGAGAATTAGGAGCCTAAGTTTGAGTTTCTATTGCTGATTCAGTGGCTTTCATGTCTGTAACATTCACAAAATAGCAATTCAAGCTGACATACAATTATGAATTTCAGCTGGCTCAGGACCCCTCCCTCCCTAGACCCTGTGTCACATGCCGCAATGCCGCACCCCCCTTGGATTTACATTATTACATATCATATGCAAAAGAAATACCCAGAGCTGGTCCCACTATTCCAACCGAATCCAATGTTAATATGCAGTGCACAGGTACAATGCGCTTTTTCTACATCCTCCTTTCCGCTTTTCTCTACATATCGGTATCCCTCTCAGAACTTCTCGATCTCCGTCCAGCAGTGCTGTTAGTTCTCCCAATGTCCCTCGCTCTAACAGTATCAGTAGCGCTTCCAGCGGCTCTACTTCAAGGTAAAAAAACTTGACAAGTTTTCGACTTTTGCATTAATTTCTCTCCTCAAAGAATTCCAAATTACAATGCCAATATATTAAGCTTCAATAGCCAGTAATTGGATAAGTCAAAACCCCATATGCATCTCATTCAAACCATCATGAACAACTCACCATTTTCAAAAAGATTCAAACAACCTATAAACGCCAGGAAATCATAACCGCCTGGCAGCACCTGCTAGAAACGCATACTCTCTTTCTGACGGATCACTAAAAGAGGACCATTCAGTGTAAATTCAGTGGTCGCATTCACCGTCAGAGACACAATTCATGATATCGGTTGTTCTCATCCTATCGAAGCCATGGTACTCGCAGCCTTCAAAGTCAGGAACAGTGTTACCACTCATACCACCCAACTTGCCTGTGTTCCCCCCAACATCATATTCTTCCTTGTCTGGTTGGCTGTTACTACTTACTTTGGATGTTAACTTTTAACCCTCTACTTTAATGGCACTCTCTGCTACTGCATGCTTGACAAGAAATCCTAGACATATATGTACATACAGTATCTGGTAATTACCATTTCACTGCATCTGTATGTGGCTTCCGTTTCCGATCTTTCTTTCCCTTCCGGTAGCCAATGTGATTTGCCAACTCTTCAGGTTGTAGGCCTTCTATATACAGTTTGGCTTCCTGCTTTGTCCCAACCCCTCAACATTCACTGTTCCCACACCACAATAGGCAATCATCATGCCTTTGATGAAAGATGCATATGGCTATGGCTTTCTGGTGAGTAAACTCCACTTGTGTTGTTTTGACATGAGCTCCATCCTTGCTCATTTGAACATGCTCATAGCCCTCTGTGAATGAGGAGAAATTTTCACTGCATGAAGGGCAGTTCCATGGCAAGTTTGCCTGGTCTGATGTTTCAGGCCTGTGTCCAACCAATGATTGGGGATAGACCTAAATCAAGACATAAGAGGGTGAAATGACAGGAGGTGAGGCAAAGTTGCTACCTTCTTTGATGAACGCGGTAAGGTGCGGAAGGTTTGGGAGGACAGAGATGTCGGGGATGACTCGGAGTCTGGCAATGCTTTGTCCAACTCGGTGGAGAACTTGCTTGTGATGTCTGATTGACAAGAAACTTCCCAAAGTATGAGAGCGAGGTTAAGAGTGGTATCAGCACCAGCGATACAATAAAGAGGGAGACAAACGGATGGAAAGTGAAGTAACTTACATGTGTCCCTTGGACTCCGAGATGATGTCATTATCAGACACAAGTTTGTTTCATGGAGGTGTAGCAATACTTCACGAGGCGTTAAGGCATCAGTACCTTGTCTTGAGATTCATCAACTACGTCAGCATTCATTTGAGCGCGAGCTTGATAGACACGTTCGCTGACGAACTGAAGAACGATGAGAGGGTGAAGAACACGAAACACAAGACTACCTCTGCTATAATCTTATCTGAGTCACCGAGTTGCCTCCAGTGTGTGTTGAAGATCTCGCAAACGAGATCCCAAGCCCAAGTCAGACTCTACTTCGCTGAACACAAAGCTTGAGTATAATGTTCACAGCGAAAGGGAAAACTTACAAGGATACCACATTTGGGAAATTTGTCAATGGCCGTTGAGAGCAGATCCTCTGTGTTTTCATTGCCCGTTTGCTGACAGCACCAAGACGATAACCATATGCCAAAGAGACTATGATGTCGACCATGAGTTGATGGAAGAAACTGGAGCAATTGAGTAGGGATTTGCCACTGACATTCTCGAGGATCTGGGAGATTAAATGCATGTGAAAAAGTGAGAAAAGCGACATCAAGAAGCTCGATGGTTGGTTCATGAAGTTCACGGGGATGTAATGTGGCGAGAAGTATCAGAACGGGGCTCATACACAGGGCTAGGGGGGGGCACACAGACAGGAGCAGACAGGGAAACAGCACTTAGAGAGGGTGTAGGTGATGGAAGTGGAGAAGAAGGTTCGGGAGCATTGTCACAGCTGTTGAAGTGGTGAAACAGGACCGGGGTGACACGTGCAAGACTGAAGTCATATACAGAGCGGCTTTGGAGCGGCTAGGGAGGGCACGCAGACAGGAGCGGACAGGGAAGCAGCACAGAGCAGCACTCAATGTGGGCATGGAAGAGGGTGATGGAAGTTTAGAGGGAGGTTTGCAAGTGTTCTGAAAGGCAGTATTGGTCAAACGGGACCGGGTGACACATGCCAGGCACACAGGGAGGTGCGTGACAGGGAAATGAGGGACTGTGGGGAGTAGGTGCATGATTTGTGGGTCGTATGGGTACTATTGAGTGCTGAATATCTAAGCAAAATGTGTCAGAAACTGAACGGCAGTCATGTAAGGAGACGTACCTTTACACCACATTCCTGCTTCCAATGTGCCCTCTACCCCTTCGCTTCTCCAATTTCCATTGCTTCGTTGATTCTCCTTCGAGGATTTGTGAATTGTGAGCTTGCATCGAGGGAATTGGTGATGATTTTGAGAAGAGACGCTGGTGAGAATGCAATGAAGGTGGGCAGGTCTCTCGCACCATTCCATATGTCAGTATAACTAGTGAATCACTGCCTATGTTGTGTTAGACAGTAGTAGAATCGAACAAGGAGTATACACACCAGTTTTTGATCAAACTTGCCGGCCACTACAATTGCGGAATGAGAGGATAGTAGTCCTTGTTGGTTTCGTATGTAGTGAATCTAGAGCAATGATAAGTGAATGGGTCTACACGAAGATACAGACCGGGTTGGAGAACAAGTTGACGTGTCAATGATCGACAACGAGGGACCGCCAGATAGAACGGAGCAAGACAGGATGCATTATTGTGTTCTGAGTATTGTCTAAGAAAATAAAGTCAGAATCACGTCGTACAATACGATATGCAGTTTTGACTTACGGGAGGTCCAAAAGAGAAAGTGTGACAATAGCCTCGCCATGCAATGCTCGGCTTTGGTACTGCGTGATGCTGGAATTCAAAAATAGAATAAAACCCAGCCAGAGATGCTGGGAGGTCGTGTAGGCATCTGAAGTAAGGAGGAGTGGCATGAGTAGAATTTTGGGAAAGACATTAACGTGCTTTGAAAGTTCTGTTGTGAATAAAGTAGTACAGAGGAATATGAGCAGCTTACTGAAGACTGCACTAAAATTGATACCAAGTTCAAGCCATTTGTGTGGTGAATAAGGACGGGAGGAGCCTATTATCACTGATAGTCATGGCTATGACAACGGTCTTGCCGACTAAAGCATCGACGAAGGTGAAACAGAGAGGCGTCGGCGCTGGAGGGTTACAGCCATTATGGTCGTGAGGAATCAAATTTGAGCTTAATGGAAGGCAGGGGACCATTGGTTCAGCTTCCATGCATGTCATAGAGGTTTGTTGATAATTCGGAAGTCTTCTATCAGAACGGGGAGGTCAGTTGAATAGGCTGGGAATGTGCTGCGGTGTAGAGAAATGACAAAGCGCATGGAAACAACGAAATTGCGAGAGGAGAATGGGGAACGGAGGTAAATCAATGTGGAGACCTAGATAAGGACGGAATGAATGGAAATTGAACGAAATTCAGATTATTAAGTAGATACCTTTGTCAACCTATTATATCCGAATTCCTGCGTGTATTACACCTGTGATTCATAGCATGTCCAAAGCTTAGCATTTTGACAATGCTCTGATGTAGCTTCGAGGTTTTCTAGGCTTGCTTTACCTGTGTTGTCAAGGGTGGAAGGAGATCGAGCGTTACACGTGATTCGACTAAGTAGGTTGTATAGAGTACTACATTTAAGCTCGTCAGTAACTAGAACAAAGGACTTCTAATCCAACATCTGTCCCATTCTGTCTACTCCTGGAGGATGTGTATTGTTGTATGAGAGAAATTTAAGATGGGCCTTTTGATCGTGGCCGTGGCATGGTGTTGTTGAAACATTGGTGACTCTAGAGATGGAACAAAGCACTGGCGTTCTAAAGATTGCTTTGTTGAGCACTCTGGGATCGTGAAGGCTGATATGAATGAGCAGTGTCCAGATCACTCACGAGCCATTGGAACTCCGGTGCTGCCAGTGGAGGAGAAAGTAGAATGGGGGCCGTGGAGAGCATATGCGATGTTATGAGCACAGTTTGCTCGAGAGATGCAGAAAAATGGGGGTTATTCTGGGCAGGCATACAGATGCCCTATGGAGTGAGCACATAGACAGGCTGTTGCTTTGAGGCTTCCGTTCTTCTGCGAATGGAACAAAGCGGGTGATGCCTAGCTGAAATTGCAACCTGCCAGACAGTAAACAATCCATGGCTTCATTCTCTATCGGCGCTGAAACTGTTATTCAGAGTTCACACTTGTGATCGACCTAGACTCAATCGGGAGATGTATGGTCGCAGGGGTGATTTCATTGTAATGGTATGTGACATTGGTGGAGAACTCATCATTGTTGGTGAGGGAGGTTCTAGTTTTGGTAACAATGTGGCCGTATTAGGTGGATCAAGGTCTTGAATGATATCTGGAGGTCATTCGACCATTGCAATTTGCATCCAATAACTACACAATGTCAGTCTGAAGAAGAAGAGAAATGAATGAACAAACCTCACATCAGAGATCTTTCCCTTCCCTTCCATCTCTTCCGGACTAAGAAGAACAGTCTCTCTGCAGAACACCTCCCTTCCTCTGCACCCAACTCCTCAACCGGTCCGTCAGACTGGGACCCTCATCCACCCCTTCCTCTTCCTCCGCTTCGCATTCTGAAGGATCCTGTAGAGGTGGGAACTTGCCTCTTCCCCGCCGTCGTGTGAGCAATAGTGAGATACTCATCACCCTCTTTGGTGCTCTCGTATTCGTCTTCTGATAGATTCTCGGTTGGGGAATTGGATGAGGAACAAGGAAGTTGGTGAGAGGACAGGTTCGTGTTTCTCAGGCTCAGGCTCCGCTCTACCCTTGCCTTGTCAATTCGTGGTGTCGTAGATTCCGCTTCTTTGGGTATACTCCCATCCAACACTGGAAGAAACATTGTGGAAGTGGGAGTAACGAGTGCAACCTGAGCTTTGGCTTTCCCCTCACTACTGGCATCTTCTCCTACAATGAAGGCCCATTCAATCGAGAGGATATCTGCGAGGAGAGTTATGGCTTGCATTGGAGAACCGGTGGGAGGTACGAGGATACCTGAGAGAGTGAGGGTACATGGAGAAGCATCGGCAGTTGACTGAAGAATCGTTAGTAGATGCAAAGACAACAAGAACAACTTACAAGAAGGGCTTTAGAAACAATTTGGGCAGCTTCGTCATCAGTGCCACAACACTCCCTGTAGAGGATTCCACCTTGAACATAGGCCACCATTGTGGAAAGCAACAGTGCTCTTCTCACCACCACCTTCCATCACCTCTCCTTCTCGTGTTCCTTGAGTGGCGTACTTGACGGTTGCATACTCCAGATGGGGTACACAATCGCAATTTCAGGCAATATCAAGTTCGCCCTCTTCAACACATCTATATCAGACAATGGATAAACGTCAGGCGACAGGGTTGTTCGAGGTTCAGAGGATCTGTAGTAGGTGGATGTGTGGCATACAATATGCTCTTGTTGTCTACTCATTCACGTTCTGCTGTTTTCCTTGACTGTCTGTTACAAGGGGGGTGCGGCATTGCGGCACATGACACAGGGTCTAGGGAGGGAGGGGTCCTGAGCCAGCTGAAATTTATGATTGTATGTCACCTTAAATTAGCATTTTTTGATCATTACAGACATCAAGACTATTCAAACAGCATTAGAAACCCAGAGTCAACACTCCATAGACTAGTAAGTATGAGCTTTTACACATTTGACAGCTTTGTGTCTGTGACATTGTGGCTGGACATATGTCACATGTTTCTATGGCATCATCATCCGAAATCATTTCAAGAGGGCTGAAGTATATAGCACAGGTTCTTTATAGTTATTGTAAACTCTTTCATAAGGCCTTTAAACATCTACATGGTCGAAACAAGTACAGGGATCTAATTTTAAGTCATCACGTGGTGGGAAATTTCCTTTTTTGGAGGGAGGGAGGGTCTGAAGACCTGCCGAAATTTATAAATGTACCTTATGTATTTTTTGCAATGCCGCACCCCCCTTGGTCTGTTAGGACGTGTTTTGTCTCCAAAAAACAAGGAATTGAGAGGTAAACTCTCAGCTATCACCATTTCAAGCTTGCTAACGATTCTGTTGTACTCTTAGAGTACCTCACAAATGATCCATCTCTCACTGCATTCATTCTCCACCGGCGGTGCTCATTCAAGTGTAAATATGTCACACTGTCACACTCACTGGCCTCACTTCCAACGGCCATGACACCTTCACAACAGGGCCAAAAATTGCGGAATAGCAGGGAGAGGCTGCATCAAGACCTACATTTGGATTTCTAGGAGTCTGGAAGATGAACTCGGAGAAATGGTACATTAAGATTCCTTACCAGTGCAGTTAGCTTGGGGCCAAGGCCAACTCCATTGTGCTCTTTCGAATCCGCCATCATTCGTGCTCTCACCACATATTGCAGGCCATATGACCGAGAACGCGCCTTGGCCAATCTGCTTTCCTAGCCTGTAGTCATTCAAGACCAAATCAAGACATCGAAGAATATGGGGTAATAGATCTCAATTGGGGAGGTGAACTGAATGCAGAGAGGAATAAATCAGCAGGTGATGTGCAAGGAGACGGTGTAGCAATCGTGGTTTGAGAAATTCTGAAGACGGGGGCGCAAAGTAGGTCACTAAAGTGGCTGAGGTTGGGGTTTGTTTGGTCACCTGGAGTCGAATTATACATCGATTCATATGGGCCCGTGGCTTTTGTCTTGAGTCACTGAGCAACATGCAAGTTCGCCATTTGAAAGCCTCTTTACTTACCGTGACTTTTGAAACCTTGCCACTCGAACTGGACCTAGTCACAACACTGAATCTGTGCAAGAAACAATACCTTTAGTACAATCAGGCAGACAGTTTACAATGGTGTGCTGCAGTGGGATCATAATCGTTTTATGTAAATGGACTTACTGAAAGGGAGGAGTGTTTGTATGTAGTTCCATTTATGATAGCAGCCATGCAATAATAGAAATGCAACCTCAACTTGGATTGTACTAGGCCACAGTAAAAAAGGGTTTGGCATGGATTGAACGAAAGGCTAACCAAAATTGACCATCTGAAAGCCACACAATGCTTCACCATTACACAATGCAGCATACAAACATAAGGGAGGCTTTAGTCCTGTTGAGCTCAGTGCTGATGTCTACACAGGATGGTCAGCAATACTCCTTGAGTATAGTGCACACTGGCATCAACAGATAGGTTGACTCTTTACTTAGTCGCTTTTGGGACTCGCTGCTCTACCTTCGAACCTCTTCAAATTTCGAGCTTGTTTCTAGTGTGGGAGACGCAAAAGAAACAGATTGCGAAAGAATTGGAAGAGGTCGGAAGAGATTGAATCGTAAAATGAGTCGTGTTGTAACTTATTTGCATTGTTAGCACAGTACCGTTGAAAAGTGGTCTAATGTTCTCTGAGGTAAAAGCTCGCAAAAGTGCAGTGGACTTACTTATGATCCACTACCAGACTAGGCACTGGCTGGAATTTAACCTATATAGTACAGCAACCCTCAGGCCTCAGTACTCAGTGCCCACTGTCAACATCAGACTTTGTCTCATCCAGCCAGAACAGTTTCTATTCGACCGGATGTTGGCGAGAGATTCCAATTGGACACCAACCTTCTGACAAGACCTTGATCGATTGATCCTTTGTGTTTGCTTGATCAGAGCTAAAAGTGAGCTTTGCAAGGGGCTCCCAGAAATCTAAATCATCACATGATGTAGGGAGGTAGGTACCCCTGCCGAGCTAGCTTAAAAAATTTTTTCACCACATATACAAATGGCTTCCTGGTCTATATCAGTGGATAGAGTACATAAGAGCATCCCAAAAAACAATGTTGACCAACCTTGGACCAACCAGGTGGATGCATACTGACCATAACAGGCAACTTGAATTTCAGGACTTGGGATTAAGTAATCATGCTACTCCCCATTGTGGCTGCTTCGCTTGGTTCTTAGGCGCAGTTAGACCTCGCATAGTATGAAAAAGGTATATTATATTTTATACAAAGTATTGGCTAAGATGTGACAGAAACAACATCCCAAACATCTTGCTACCGAAGATACCGAAAATTTTACTAGTTCCTTTGCAGATTGACAATGCTCATTGTGCTCGGATGTCGTTATGGTAAGGATCCTACAAATTACTAGTAGTTCAGACAGAATGTCTAACAGTGAAATAGAACCACAGACCTGAGGGGACGTCTCGACAAAATTACTCGGAAGTCAGGTGCTATCCAACGAGAGCTAGAGGAGATTCATTTGGATGATGTGGATGAGGAAAGTAGCAGTGAAGAGTCTGAGCCTGAGGATTTGGATTTGGATTTGGATTTTGACATGGATGAAAGTGAGGACAATGCCTCCGTTGCGGATGATCAGCGCTAATGCAAACCTGAACTCAAAGCACCCACACATCACACTCTGGCTGATTTTGAGTCGGCAAATGTCCCAACACCTCCACAAAGTCCAGAAACAAGCCCTGCCCTCGAACCTGTTGAAAAAACCCAACATTGCCTGCACCTGCTAACGTACAAGAACTGGAGAATGGGAGTGGTGGCCGAACGTGAAGAAGAAAACGAAAAGAGATCACTTACGAATGCACTTGTGGGCTACCAGTTTCAGATGCGGACAGGGCAGACAAGGCACGAGCAGTTGAGTGTTTGGCCTATGAGGGCTGTGAAACTGGCTGGGTACGTTTTCCAAGCTATTCAGGTCAATACTTACCAGGATGAATGTTAGTATCATCTGGGGTGTCTCAATCCTCCCCTCGAGTATGCACCAGATGACTGGATTTGCGACATGCATGGAAAGAACACAAAGTGACGGCGTAGGTAGTAGAGATACACATGACATATATACCAAAAAAGGGAGATCAATCCCATCACGTGACCATTTAGGTAGGTAGGTACCCCCCAAGTCCGACCTTATTTTGTAAAACGGGATGGTGTGTGGCATTATAATGCCGGGAGCCCCTTGGAGCTTTGCGCAATGAGTAGTAGCGCCTTCCATTACAAATTGATATCCATTAGTGATGTACTGCTATTAATGCATACTTACGAGTGGAATCAGTTGATTTTTGTCAATAGGTTTCAGGTTCGGCCTTCTCCCATGATACTTTTTGTTCTTGTACCTTGCTTGCCATATGCTTAGTACTGCATTACAGCTCATTCCATTATCTAGAATACTTGTTTCACCATGATCGCTCAATCAAAGACTATATCATTAACAGACGGACAAGATACCTTTCAGGACCTGGAGATACGTTGAGATTGAGCTAAGTGGCTGGAACAAATAACCTACCTTTTTACACGCTTTAATACTCCCTAGGCCAACCTCACTCTTCTCTGTCCTGTCTGACGTCAGGATTGCTTCTGCTGGTCGAACAGGCTTAGAACAACAGATGGTTGACATAATGTCGCATGTCATAGAGGACTGGTGAAGCGTGGTGTGTGAGTCATTGAATTTCTTTTGGTTAGCCTCACGTTCGATCCACGGTTAAGGCCTTTTTATCTTTACTTTGGCCTACTTGAACTGTTGCACTTCTACCATTGCAGATGTATCAGAGACTCTGAGGCATTTCCCCCTACCTTTTGTGCAATCCAAAAGCCATCGAAGACACTGGCAGGTTGAACGCAAGTAAAAAAATCATTCAATTCCGGAAAGTGCTTCTAACAAACTACTGAGACAAAACACGATGAATCTGTATGTGAAACATCACCTTGAATGTAGTACAACCAGGCAGATGGTTTAAAATGGCGTGCTGCGGTGTCGGTGTAAACAAACTTACTGAAAGGGAGGAGTGTTTTTATGTAGTTCCAAATACGATAGTAGCCATTGATTGAATGCAAAATCAATTACTGCATACTAGGTCACAGTAAAAAGACTTCAGCATGGATCGAACGGAAGGCTAATCCAAAAACGGAGAAGAAGCGCTGATCCATAATATGCTTTGCCATTAGACTACGTAGCATATTGGTATTTATTTCTGTTGAGCTCGGTGCTGATGTCTATGTATCTTGGGTAATAGTTGCAAGGTAATAGACCTAACTAGCTATCTACATCAATGCCGCATAGAGTCGTGTTGCAAGTTTGCATTGTTAGCACAGCCCCATTAAACAGTGGTTAAATGTAGTTGCAGTTCATCTAATGTTCTCTGAGGTAAAAGCTCGCAAAGGTCAGTATGGCAAACTTCCTACGATCCACTACCAGACTATGCACTGGCTGGAATAGTACCTGCATAGTGCAACAACCCTCCATTCAGTCGACGTCAGACTTTGTCTCATCAGCCAGAACAGTTTCTATTTGGTGAGAGATTCTGATTGGACACCAACCTTCAGACAAGACCTTCAAAGCATCAAAGCTTGATCAAAGCTTGATCCCTTGTGTTTGCTTGATCAGAGCTAAAAGCAAGTGAGTTTTGTGTGGCTAGCTAGTAGCTTCCCGTCTATCACGAATTTGTATCCATTAATGGTGTAGTGACTAGTGCATACTTAACGCCTAGTGGAATCGGTTGATTTTTGTCAATAGGTTTCAGGTTTGGCCTTCACCCATGATATGTTTTTTTTTGTACCTTCACTTTCCATTTGCTTATACAACCACTTGAAGTACTGCACTATGTACAGCTCATTTTGTTATCCAGAATTCAGCTGGCCCACTAATCACTGTCCATAAATGGGAATCGACCGTCTGGCAAATACAACAGTAATGATTGATATTTCCAAGGTTTTGTATATACATTCAAGACTTTGACATGATCTATGAGCAAATCTAATTTTTTTCTGCAGTTACTTCTAAGTATGCTACTTGTTACCACTCACAACAATCAAAAACCTCTTCAAAAAAGGATTCTTCTTCGCGTCTTCATGCAGAAAGATCTTCTTGGTTCTCATAGTATACCTCGCCAGGTCCTTCCTCAATCGGAAGCTAATCGAGATACGCTCGTTTTGAGAACCGGCTTCAACAAGATCAACGAGATTCACAAAGATACCTTTCAGGGCCTGGAGATGCATTGAGATTGGACCAAGTGGCTTGAAGAGGAACCTACCTTCTGACACGCTTTAATACTCCCCAGACCAACCTCAGCCTCTTCTCCGTCCGGTCTGACGTTAGGAGCGGGAACCCCAATCGTCCAACAAAGACTTTGCCACACTTGCAATCGCTCTACAGTGCTACCAAACCGATTCAGAAAAGCGGTTTGGACTGTTTCGCCGATGTAAGCACGTCTCTCTTCTTTATACTTTGCGCTCTTTTTCGACCATTTTTGCTTAATAGCCAAATGACTAAAGTTGCGAATGAGCGAGGCTGTCGGGTCGGGTTTGAACGATGGAAAGCGAGAGCTATGTCCAATACTAGCTGAGGACATTGGTTGAGTGGCACTGACCTGTGAGGAAAGAAAGAGGTGCTTGAACCAAATTCGGTAAATGTGAATCCTTGTGATGTAACGCGGCCTTTTTAGAATGATGTGTCACTAATGTTTTAACTTTAAATGTAAGCGCCGCATCTATCAGCAAAATGGATTCAGACCATGAAGTGAATAATGCTTGATTTCAGGGCCATGCATGGTTTGCCCAATGATAAAGTCCATGTGGAGGTTAAACTTGAACATCTGAGACATGTTGAGTACTTTTCAATTCAAATTAGGCATTGAACATAACTAGTTCAGCAGAGCCCAGAGAATGCACACTTGTCGTCAGGAGCTTCCGCTGGCTGAATGGACTTAGAACAACAGGCGGTTGAGTTAGATGTCGCCCGTCATAGCGGACTAGCGAAGCATTGTGCATCTAAGGTCGTCTGTTTTTTGGGATAGCCTCACATTCGATCCACAGTTAAGGCTTTTTTATTTTTACTGAAACTGTTGCACTTCTATCATCGCAGATGTCTCAGAGACTCAGAGGCATTCCCCCCTTACCCTTGTGCAATCAAACCATCGAAGCACACTGGCAGGTTGAATGCAAGTAAATCCTTCAATTCTAGAAAGTGTTTTTAACAAACTACTCAACAAAACACGATGAATCTGGATGAGGAACATCACCTTGAATGTAGTACAAGGCAGACAATTTAGAACAGTGTACTGCAGTGGGATCACAATAGGTGTAAATGGACTTACAGACTACCACTGATTTCATTTGCACCTCCCTGTATGGTGTAATGGCCACAGTGATGCTGGCCTTACCCGCTCCATCATGGAACCAGTTGGTCAACGAGCCACTCACTTCGACGACCAACCTCCTGGATTAGGAACTAAACAAGAGTACATCAGATCCGACAATGTTGAACATGACAGTTAATTGTGATCAGCAAACAAAATATGCAGAGGTTGGGTGAAGCCTGCAGTGATTAGAGGTAGACAACAGCTGGTTAAAATAGCACTTCTGATCCACTTCTTGAATCGGTCCCTTCTTTGATTATTGTCCAATTGCGGTGTTTAAATTTGAAGAGCCATTTCCTCATGACGCTATATTGACAGCCTCCACAACTATGTCAGTGTGCTTCAATAGCTTTTCGAATCGACTGCGTGAAAGGGAGAAGAAGTGTTTTCCTGTAGCTCAAAATACAACAGTAGCCATTTGTTTGACTGCGATGATAGAAATGCAACAGCATACTGGGCCACAGTAAAAAAGGCTTCAGCATGGATCGAACAGAAGGCTAATTCAAAAAGAATAGTGAAAGACTCATGATACACTTTCCCATTATACAACATAGCACATCAAGGAGTCTGTAGCTCTGTTGTTGATGTCTATGTAACTTTCATCTTGGGTAACAAACCTAATTACCTATCTACATCAATACTGCATAGCTTGACACAGGTAGATCTTGTGCTTTCTTATGGGTGGAATAGTGTCCAGAAATTCACAATTTCTGCATCTTTGCTCAAAATTGGCCCTTTTTTCAGCACCTTAGCCAATTTTAGGGTATTTTTCCGCACCTTTGGGCTTTTTTCTTGGATCTGGCAAGTTTATGCACCTTCCTGTTTCATTCAAGTTCATGTTGAACATTGGAATTGGCACCTCTACTAGTGGTTTTCTGCATGTTTAAATAGTGCAAATCAGCACCTTGAACCAAATCGGCACCTTCTGAGCTATATGTAGACATTGATACTTGGCACTCTGAGTCTTGAAGTTGAATCAGTTTTGTGATGCTAGATGAAGTACAACTCTACAAAAAACTTCAATTCCGTTGCCATCATCCTCTAAGAGATCAAAACCTTCCATCTTGTTATGAGCATCCACAATCTCTTCATCTGCATTGAGAAAGGTTGCTGCGTTGTAATCATTCTCGGCTTCAGCTGCTCCCATTGGTACTCTGCCCTCAAAGTCCACCCCATAAAATTCATCAACAGCTTCAACATCATCTCCAGAGTCCAGGGTCCCCTGTCCAGTAACCCCTATTAATTGCTTCTTCTCAACTCAGTTCAAACATTGCAATAGGATTGTTACAAACAGAATTTATCCATTAGTTTCTTTTTCATTTCTTTTTCATTTCCTTTTCATTTGTATTCATTTTCCATCTTATTTCCACTATATCTCGGCTTATTCCTATCTCCTATCTTCTATTTCCACATTGTCTTCATTTGGTCAGTCTTTCTCATCATTTCATATCTATATCTCTCTCTATCTCCATTAGTAGTACCTATCCATTGTCTTGGTTCTCTTATCTTTCAGGCTTACCTTTCTAGTTCTGGCTTCTTTTCATATATCATTCATGTTTCAGCCATTCTCTTATGCTCCATCCATATCTATTAGTCAGGATGCTTACCTATAGCTGTGTATATAAGTAGGGGTACTATTGATGTATTCCCTTAGTCTTGATATTAGTCTTTTCTCCCACTTCTACCACTCAGAGTGTCCTTTAAGTGCAAGATCTCTTCAACTATCGTCCTGGAGGCGTGCTAGGTTCATGATGGAGTCCCCAAAGGCAGCAGGTTATATTATGTAAGATGTGGTTCTAGTGGATGCCTGACAAGGATGATGATGCACAGTCTGAATTTGGTGGTTCCAGGCCTCACAATCACGGTTGAGTGAGGCCTGGATTCATGGCTGGAAAACCAAGTAGAGACAAATTCAATGGGTGTTACAGTGACAAATAGGGATGCAAAAAATGGAGTGACGCCTAATTGCGTGGTATTGTGGGATTCCTTTTATGGAATCCCACTGTGGGATTGCAAAATTTCTGTGTGATTGACTTTTTTGCTGTGGGATTACCAAAGGATCAGTAGTGTTGTATTCTCAGACATTGTCACAATATTATTTTGTTCATTTTTTACACAATACGTGCACGTCAAGGGCCGGCGCTTTCCGCAATTGTGCACAGGCCTCATCTTTGGCAGTTCGGTTGTAGTCAGTATTGTCGTCAATCCAATTAAGCACTTCATAGCAAGAGATTAGTACAGTGGCTGAGGGGTTTCCAAGGCAAATCTGATATGCAGATGGCTAATGCTGCGATGAAACTATCTCCGGGTCTTGAGTATAAGGGTACTCTGTAAAGTACATACCTTGTAGTTGACCTGTTAGCTGTTGAAGCCACCTCAAGCCTACATGAGAACAGGAGCATGTACAGGAATATCTTTGTTTACTTCATTTTGACTTCCAATTTTCTCGCAATCCACTTCTTCTTCCACTGCCACATCCCACCATTTCCATCCACATTCCTGCCCACAATCAATGTCTTCCAGGGTCCCCAGATCATTCCTGGCCTGGTGGAAGACCATTTCCCTTCCCTCCCCACCATCCCGACCCTCTCCCTACCCTCCACTGTGTAGCCCTGCTACTCTTCATCACTGTCGTCATTGTCGGTCGGATGGACCCGGTTTCCTCTACATTTTGCAAGTATTCGACAGAACCAACCACATTCTCTTCAAAGTCGGATATACCAACAATGTCTCCCAACGCGGACACGAATGGAAGATGAAGTGTGCACCCATTAAGTACTGGTGCTGCTGCCGCTGTTTCCCGACATTACTGGCTTGCAAACACGATATTTTGGAACAACCTATGCAAATTAAGTTATTCACCCCCTCCAGAGCGAATGGCTCATGAAGCGCTTTGAGTGAACAGTTTCTGGCACACAAAGGACATCTGTGGGGGAGAAAAATGTCATTTCCGCACTGTTAAAAACCATTTTTCTGATCTTCATCTGCTAGATCATGCGAAACACTGAGAAATCTTTCAGTATTTGGGGAACACTATGCGAGAAGTAAAATTTATAGTATAATCAATCGCATTATTGCACTGCGTTGACAAGAAATGTAAAAAAATCACGGCTTTCCATGAATTAGATCAAGATCAGTTCAAAATAGGTACTTACTGTACTATATATACTTTTGTATCGCAAGCACTGGTAAACTCTTAAATCGATGAGGGACACAGGATAGCTCACTTACTGTCACGCAACTCCCCAAGGCAAGATCGGCAGTCGACCGAAAGCATCAAAAAATCTCTGGCAATACAAAGAAGCCACCATCCCCTCCAGAGACTTGGTAGCAGATATTTTGCCTCCGTCTTTCCACCCACATATCAGTTCGTGAAGCGATCATGCTCTTGTGGCACGGATGTTCAGATCGGTACTGACCATCCCAGTATCAACTTTGACCGTACTGACTTGGAAAATCGAATCCTGTTCATTACCCACTGCCACTAGAATCTCTGCTGACCGCTCCTTCCCAGTTTCCCATAGGTCCAGCGCTGACAATTCACAACAAAATTTTAGTTCACTCAGCTCCCATAACACTTCCTTCACCAACGCTTCGTTCGTAGCTGACTCTCCAGTCCACTCGGACCCCTGCCACTCCACCTTCTTGCGTGTATGTTCTTCCGTTGTCATTGTGTCCTCTAGTACATTCGCCAGGAGCTTCTCTACCACCTCTCGACTTGCACTTGTCCGTGTATCCATACCTTTCTTCATACTCTCTACATTCAGAGCATTCAAGGATTCTGTGCTAGTGTTTGCATCTGCTTATAATAATGACAATCAATGTACCTCGGCTACAATGTAGCAACAATTTGGGGTTTTCCACAAGCTCAGCCGCATTCTTCAGTAGGTGGCGACAAAGCATAGGATATGACAAAGCAGAGCTGGGAGAGTGGCAGGCATGCATTCAGGAGTTGAAGAACCAGATCAAAGCCTCCCTCAAGCAATCAAAGCCCTTGCGTGAGCACCAACAGGAAATCAAAAATGACTGTAGTCTTTCAGATGAATGCAGCCTGCTGCAGGCTGAGCTGAAAGAGGGAGTGAGCGAAAGGAGAAGCCTACACAATCAAATCAAGCTGATTGAGCAGTCAGAGCAGTTCATACAGTTAAAGGCATCTTGCCATGGACTTCAGCTCAGCCCCCGCAAACAAAGTGTATTACCTATACCATCATCTCCAACCAAATGTCTACTTACTGCTGGGACTGCAATACCTTTATCATCTCCAACCAGACCAGATGAGGACGATACCTTCCCACCACTCTTCCCAATCAATGACAATAACACCTCCTTGCCAAATAATGCTATGCTTTCCCCATCCCAACCAGATGAGGACGACTGCTTCCCACCACTCTTCCCAATCGATGACAATAACACCTCATTGCCCAATAATGCTACACTTTCCCCATCCCCATCATTGCCAGTCTACAATCAAGAGGCTGCAGCCAGACCAAACAACAAAGTCTCAGAGCCAGCAACAGGTCTTGATTCGACAAATCCTGCAGCACCATACGACTCATTCATTGAGATGCTGGAAGATGATAGTGTTGAGAGCTTGCTTGCCCTATACCCTTCAGAAGCGGTTGCTTCAGAAGCAGTGGATATGATTGTTCCCAGGAATGGAGGCGAAAGAGTTCAAATTGACCGCCGTAAGATAGATGGCTTAGATCCTGGGCTTATCCTAGCATCAGGGGCATGGCGGAAGAGAAAACAAACCGAGCGAGCTGCCCAGATTGACATGAGCATTACTGAGGTAATTCCACATCAAAAGCGATGCCAAAGGAGTAGCAAGAGATAACAAATGTATCTTGTTTAGAATCTATTGTTCTAGTTATTGTTCTTCTAGTTATTGTTCGATTGTTCTGTGACATCCTAAAGTGGAATCCCACAGCAATCCAGTGAATCCCACAGCAGACTTGCAACCCCACATCCTTGTGTGGGATTATGTAATCCCACAATACCACGCAATTAACCTAGACTCTGAAAAATGTGCACTGTATGCACAAGAGAGTAGTTTTTTGGTCATTTGGTGGCCACCATGTGAAAGCTAAGGGCAAAAAACCTAGGTACCCGCATTTATAGTATGCAGCATGGCTGTCATCTTGCTGTACAATTTTTCGGTTGTAATTTTGGTGTCCAATCACGTGATTGGTTTCGTTGATCAACAGACTGCGAAAAACAATAGTATAGGATTCGAAAAAGTGGGTCTGGGGGTTTTTCAGCACCAGGATCATGATGGTAACAAGAACGAATGCTCAAATGCATGTTGTTATCAAGTTATGGCCGGATTTTTCGCTTCCCTATAAAAATAGATTTTCAACCTATTGAAAGTTCAATGCAATACAATACTTTCCAGAGGGCAAATGGCTCCATTCAACGTTTTAACTACACAATTAAATAGTGTAGAATGTGATGGCAATATCACATTTTGTCCAAATGTCCATTATATTGCCTTAAAATGCAGATTTTCAGTCAGTGTTTCGCTTCCCTATTTGTCACTGTATTGGACATATCAAGGAGGCCAGTTTCCTCAAGGTATGAAAATATCTGTCAAAAGGTCTCAAGGCAATCTTTTCGGATATCAACCCAGACCCGTTCAATGTGCACATTGTTAGTTGATCTGTATAGAGTCACAAGATATACAACAGTCTCACCATCCTCGAGGGTAAGCCTGATGTGCCACTCCCCAATGGGGGATCATCATACTCTCAATCTCATTATTCTCTTTCCCATTATCACCACAAACCCGACTAGGCCAGCTGAACACCCTGACTGCTCCCTTGAAAAAGGATAGAACAGTATCAGATTTCTTGTTAGAGCAGCAGTGGAGGTAGGTGAGCAGTTGTGAGGTGCCGATTCTGCCAGTAACCATCAAGGTGCCGAAATATGAGGTGCGGAAAGTGCACATTAGGTGCTGCTTTTTCACCAAGGCCAGATTTTTATGCAAATGTAAGATGCCAAATTTTCATACACAAGGTGCCGATTTTCTACAAGGTGCGTAAATTGTAATTTCCATACACTATTTCCACCATACTTTCTTCACAGGGAAAACTTCAGAATGAATCCTTCATTATCACGCTACGATTACAGTGCGGTTGCAATTATGTTTATAGGTCCATTTTCATTTGGGCACAAACTGGGATAGGCTGTGGATACAGTCGGGCTCCTGTTACCCAACATCTGACATCTTTCATCTGATCAAATTGAATCAATGACGACTCGCGATTCATATGCCAACCCTTTTAGCTCAATCCAAATGTAAAGCTTATTGTAACCTCCTATTAACATTGTATATCAAATTGTAAACATACTAAACATTTCATACTTGTGCGAGAAGAAATACTCCAAAACTCGAGTTGAAGGATTATGGCAAAAGTATTACAGATCAATCAATCCATCAGCAGTAAGTATCATCGCAAACTGAGAATAAGCTCAAAGCGGTTATAGATTCGGCAGTATCGCCAGAAACGCACATTGTTCAGATTGCTGAAGACCACAAATTTGATTACCACCCGAGAATACATCAGCACCAGAACGAGGATAAGATTGAACAATATGACATTAGTCTTTGTAAGAGATCTCAATCTCTGCATTCGTTGCACCATCCTGCAACACATAGACTGACCGCGGTCCGGTTCAGAACCTGGTGAACCTAGGTTCGGACCCGAACTGGACCTGAGGTTCACGGTCCAGGTTTGAGGAAAGGTTGAACCAGACCTGGACTTGGAGGTTCAGGTTCAGGAAGGTGGTGAACCTGAACCTGCAGTTCGAACCACAGTGAACCAGGTTCACTGCACCTATGCAGGGAATCAAATTGGAATCAAAAATATCTGTGAAGAACAACAAATGTTCAGTCAGGTTTCATTCATATTCGAGGTAACTAGTCACTTGCACATGTAATTTTCCAAGAAAGTCAAAGTCGTGCTTGTCACATGACCGCATTCGATGTTGTCTGCAACTCATCACTGGTTGAATTTGGGTTCCGTGACTTTAAAACTGACTCCAATTCCTTCCAAAGTGTTGGTAGTATCAAATCTTCTATGTATCAAGTAGATATAGATGACGGTTTTTTACCTTCTGGTCAAAAAAAGTTGGTGGGAAGAAATCTAGTCAGTACTAACTGCGAACCCGGTGAACCTCGGTTTGAACCCAAACCCAAACCTCTAGGTCCAGGTTCAGGTTCAGCAAATCCTGGCGCCGAACTGGACCTGCAGGTTTGAGGTTCAGCCAAAACCCCCCCAAACCTGAACCGGACCGGACCACGGTCAGTCTAGCAACACATACACCCCATCAGCAGCATCATCAACAACAGACCATGACACGCTCAGTATGCTGTGATTGTTTGTAGATTAATGTCACAGAAGATGGTGGAACCTGTGAGATGATCTGTTCCTGTAGTGATGCTGGATGCTTCCAACCTCAGTAACCCAATCAAGCACAAGATCAATATTGATCAATGTTGGCAACTACTATCTCATTTGGGAGGCCAGCAAAGCTGCTGGTATAGCTGTATGCCATGCTGGTGTGAGATGTGAGTTGAATGACGCCTTGCAAGGTCCTGCCAACGGATACATGAATCAGTGGAGTGAAGTAGTTGCCACTGCTATCTAGAAACCAGTTAGAAACACTCCAATACAGTCATCAGCTTCCACTGTCTGAATGGACTTAGAGGAACAGATGGGTGAAGGTGGTATTTGTTGTGTGTTATAGAATATCGGCGATGTGTGTCATTTACAATAAAGGGATTAGTTTTGGTTAGCCTCCCATTCAATCCACAGTTAAGGTCCTTTGATTTTTACTTCGGCCTACTTGAACTGTTGCACTTCTATCATTGCAGATGTATCAGAGACTCTGAGTGTTCCATCTTGGGACCATGCCGGTAATAGATCCTCCTCCTCCTCCTGAGACATTTCCCCCTACCTCTGCAATCATCCAAAAGCTATCGAAGCACACTGACAGGTTATGAACGCAAGTAAAAAAATCAATCAATTCCAGAAAGTGGTTTTAACAAACTACTGAGACAAACACTATGAATCTGTATGCGAAACATCACCTTGAATGTAGTACAACCAGACAGACAATTTAGAATGGTGTGCTGCAGTGCGATCACAACAGGTGTAAATGGACTTACAGACTACTGCTGGTTGCATTTGCACCTCCCTGTATGGTATTGCCCACGAACCAGTTAGCCAACAAGCCACTCACTTCAACTGACCAACCTCTTGGACCGGGAACTAAACAAGAGTACGTCAGATCTGACAATATTGAACATGACAGTTAATTGTGATCAGTGAACAAAATATGCAGAGGTTGGGAGCCTGCAGTGATTAGGACAACAACTGGTTAATATCTGGACCCCATTTTTGAATGGGCTTTCGATTGTCACACTTGAGGAGCCCTTTCCCCATACAACATCAATGATCCAGACCTTCTTCCAACTTCCCTAGTCGCAGAGTTTTACTGGCATGATATATGAAGAATACATTGATATGTGACTGTAGGGCTATGTGCAAGTTCATCTGATGTATTTGACTTCCGATGTCAAAATACAACATCCTCACCTGTGTTCATAATCTTTGCATACTCCTGAAAGAGACCAGAAGCACTATATCAACCTGCTGTTGTCCAATCGCTGCAGGCTCCCAACCTGATCATATGTTTAACTGTCATATTCATGTCACTGTTGATTGTGGTCAAAGAGTGCGGCTTATTGAAGAGAGACGTGCTTATCTCGACAGTCCGTTCAATGGATTCTGGGACACTACCAGCCAGAGCAGCTCTGATGCAGTATGTGGCACATAGCATGGATTAGGGACTCGGATTATAAGTCCTCACTTAGGTGATTATCATTGTACACTGCTGGGATTATTATGCAGATTATTATTCTACATGGTGCTGATTATTCTTTACACTGTGAATTATTTGTTATCTTACATTATGTGCTTTATTATTTACACTACACTAGGGCTGTTCAAAGTAGCCACTTTTTGGCTACTTTTCAAACTACTTTTTCTCTACTTTTTGTCAGTTTAGCAGAAAAGTAAGAGATGAAAAGTAGAGAAAAAGTAGTACTTTGAAGCCCCCCAACCACAAAAGTGGAATCATTCTACTTTTCTCATCATCTTCTGTGGTGCCTGCTGAGCACATGACATCATAGTGATTGTCACAGATATGACAGCATCCCATATGTGGAGTGGTGATGTAGATATTGTGACAGTGGAGATTGAACCAGATCAAGGCATGAGAAAAGGAGATTGAAAAGTGACCTAATTGGTAAAAGGATGACTAGACTTCCTTTTGCTTCACTTTTACTTTTTGTTTTCCTTTTTCATCAAAAGTGGAACAAAAGTAAGATCAAAAGTAACACAAAAGTAGATCAAAAGTAGCTGAAAAGGATAACCTTGAACAGCCCTACTGTACACTGTGGATTGTTATTTTACTCTGTGTGGATTATTATTTTACATGGCAAAATAGAACAATGTGTTCTCTTGCATGAGACTGAGTGCAAGTAGACTCAGAATGTAGCCTGCCAGTGGATGGCTGACTCCCCTATAGTTCTATGTCTTCCAGTCTCTACATAATCAATGAATACAAGGAAGGGATGCAGGAAAATGCACCATCACGTCTTCCCACTTTTCTCCCCTGCTCACACCAAGTATGCCGCAACCTCAACCTCAATCCTTGACACTGTGCAAAGCTTGCACTCCGTAATGAAGTGTCTTAGTTTCAGTTTGGCTGCCACTCAAAACCATTAAACAACCGTTAAATCTGCAACACTATGTATTGTTAGAGAGTCTCCCATTAGCTACCACACCAAGGACTGGTATCCTTGCGATGGCTTCCTTCCAAAGCCTCTGACATGCCAAAGCACTGCAATCCTATAGTGGTGCTTGAGGAGTTCAGTGTCAGGTGCTGCTATGCCACCTAGCAATGCTGCAGCTGGAATTTCAAGATACTCGCAGTTGGCGACTGAAGGAGTGCCAGACTTTTCAAAGCGGATGATAACCCATTTACCATTCCATAACTGTTTAGAATCAATTTAGAATGGTTGAATCAAGCGCATTGATGCCCTAGTTAAAGTAGACATACCCATACTGACCACTGATAATCATCAAACTGAGCATGGACATCTGCATGAAGAAGCATTGCATTGAATGGTTTGTCAGCAGCTTCCCGTGACACAATTTTGTGCTGAGATGCCAGAGCCAAATGGCATTTGAATGGTCCCTGGTGTCAGAAATTAGGCACTTGTACCCAGATAGCAACTCAGAATACTGACAGACGATTGCTCAGAAGCAGCCATCAATGGGAATATATGAGCCACTTCTAGACCCGTAAAGTTTCCTCCCCGATTTGTCTGACTAGCTTTTTGACCAGTCGCTAGATAACGTTTATCACGCATTCTGACTGATTTGCAAGTTTGAAGATCTCTTCTGGACTGTATGACTTAGAGAAAAGCTCCATTCAACGTGGCAACTCACAGAGATGGGAGGACTCTCAGCGACTCTGCAACAATGTTGGACTGTTCTGGGACAGAGTATTGGTCTGTGTGACGGTTTTGATTCGTTTTGGAAATGTGGTACTGTCAACATTAGCCCAGCAAGGTAAGAGAGTACCATTGTCTGTGCCACATATTAGCTTGTGATTAAAACAAGAGATCAGATATTACTGGGATTCAGGAGGACCAACATGTAGTGCCCTGGCTCAAGAGGCTCCGCACTGTCGTTGGGTATTACAACAAGTTTGTGTGGAAAAGGAAGCTCAGTGGCATAGAGAGTAAAAGTCAGCCGGGTTGGATCTTCAGTTCAACTTAACCAGCCATATGAGATCCTTTTCAAGTTCTAGTAGAATGAACTGAGCAAAAGCGTAAGAATGAACTGTGTACCTCTGAGTGTCACTCTAGAGTTTCGACATTATACTGTTGGATTGATGTTGCAATTCAATCTCAATTCTCTATCGAGATAGATGCTGGCCACTACACACTTTATCCTGTTAATGTTATGCCTGATTACATCTTTATGTACACCGTAACACATATCCAAAATGCGCCAGCTTTGGAAAAGACCTCAGACGACCGACTCACTCCAGGCAATTATGGTATTTTCAACTTAGGTAATGGTATGGCTCATTTTGCATTTGTTCTGACTGACATTGTAACTTTGTAAGACGGTTCAGTCATTGACACAAATGCTGATGTTTTCTACTTACCTGAACCTGGATTTACTTTCTTCGATATATTCAGGGAAACTCGTTGCTTTGGGAAAAGGTATGCATTTCCTTCCAGTTCAAATTGAGTGCTAAGTGTGTTGAATCTGATAGTCTTGATTTCCAGATTCTCTTGTTGACGTTATCAAGCAACGAGACCAATGCTGCCTTTTCACAGAAACATCTGACCCCTCTTTGCTGACGACTAGCTGGATCTTCCCTCCTTGGCAAGGTTATAAGGTTTGGCAGGTCCTTATCTTGTCCATGATGGATACTGACTGCCATCCAGTGTGCAGACAGATATGACATGGCTAAATTGAAGCAACAGTACTATCTAACTCCTACTGAATGCAACTTGGATGAGTTCTTGGTGTCCAGCAATGCACTATGTCTTTGCAAGGACATTGCTGATCACTTTTGGGCAAACACAATTAGTGTCAATGTTGAGGTAGGTACTTACTCCCACATGAAACCTCATTGTATCTTAAATTTGTGAGGATAACCACCGTATTGTCGTATTTAAGCCCCTTGATGTCTCATTGAAGACCCACCTTGGGGATGTGAAACCTGATATCAGTCACTTCCTCCGTCTCCATTTTCAGCATAGCATAGGAATGAGTGCATTATGTGGCAACATCACCGAGGACCATGACAAAACTGAAATACAGATGTTTTTAGCAGAAATGGGCATAAGTGGTGACGATGAAGAGGACATGGCCACCACATTGGTTTCCTACACCGACCCTCGATGGGATAGTCCTTTGGGGAAAGAAGCGCTTGAGTGGCTTCTACGACAAAAGGCAGGTGAGCCAGATGACGCTGGAGAGAGCGGTGTTTCTGAGCGAAGGGTACATATTTGTAGCAAATGTCTAAGTCTGCTAGATTGCTGTGCAAAAGTTCAGCAGAGAACTTCTTGCGGTGTGTCTTTTCGCAATCTGCTGCAATCTGCTTGATGGCATGGCATCAGGTGGGATAATGTTTTGTTGGGAAAATGAGGGTTTTTGTAATGAGATTATGTCGCCTTTGCCAGTACCGATGCTGAGGATGGAAGATATGGGCTGATTGGGAGAAACGCATTTTGCTTCTTCAATTAGCAGACAATTACCAGTGTGGTGAGACTATTGTGGCCCATTCCACCGTTGACATATATCTGAGTTTTGATCTTCATGCCTTTGAAAAGGGTTGGGCCAGCAGAAGTGGTGCGAGCTGCTTCCTAGATGTACAAATGGAGTTTGCGTTTTCAGGGGAGACATAGGTTCGGAAGAGGATTGGAGTTCCGACATCCATATTGAGATTGTTGTGAGCGCAGACAAACCTGGAAATGAGTTAGTCCCTTGTCACTTCATGGAGATACTGGGAGAAATGTATGTCTGGCAAACATTCGGATCCAGTAGTTTAGCATCTGTATCACCCAGCTTTCTTCTAATGACGGATTTGACTGTGTCTTACAACTTTTTTGCACTAAACTTTCCTTCACCAGTTGTAGATTTCAGATGGGCAAATACTACCTGTGTCTTCAAGTTCATATACTGAAATTGCTTCGTCGATGGACATCCCCGAGCATCAGAGTGATTAGCCTGTTGTTCTGTGATGAACAAGATAGGTAAGCAGTGTAACTTACCTCCCAGTGCTCGTTCCAGCCATAAGAGAGAAGTATTTACAAGGCAAGCTGGTTGCAATACATGTGCTGGAGCATTATTAGGGAGGATAGCCCACAGATGCTGCCTCCATCTAGATCCCAGATATGATTAGAGTCAGTAATAACACTAATGACAGCAGTTCAAGTCCTCATTGACTGTCAATGTTCTCTGACGCAGGCATCTGTGAAGCACCAGCTTATATAAGGAAGAAGCTGACATGTCTAAACTCGATTTAGAGAATACAAAGAGTGCTGAGAATGTCGGGCTGTCCCCATTCACAAAGCGAATGTGTCTGATTGGATTCTGAGCCATGGCAGTCTCGACTTATCAAATACAGCGATGCTATGGTCCGTTCCCCGATTCCTGGCTTGAGACCATTTGGAGGCTCATATCGATAGACCAGCACTAGACGACAGCTACCAGCTCTCGGAGGTTGCAATGCGAAGTGGAATAAAATGGGCGTGGGAGTATCAGGAAATGTTGGCAGTCTTCCACAATCATCAATTGTAAATTTGTAAGAAACGCGACACGTCAAAGAAAGCATGTGGCAGACTTGAAACTCTGACCTTGCTCCGTTCCATCACGATGTTGAACGTTGAGTGAGCGCTAATCTGCCAGTGGTGTGCTGTGTTATGCTGTTTGCCACCATTCTCCAATTTCTACCTCCTTACTGGTAGGTAAATACTTCCCCATTTAAAGTAAATGCTTATTCCCATAAAGAGTCTTCGGCCGCTTCCGTCGGTCAGACACCTGACAGATAGCTGCAACTACAAACTGCAGACGAGCACCCGGCTGTCGAGCAAGTTAGGACGACGAGGATGAAACATGCATCTGAATGCTCCCGCATCGATGCAACTTGAAATGAGTATCATCTCTTCTTATGTCTGACCACAATCCTACTTTATTCCATCTCACACTGTTTACCGGCATAGCCTCCGTTGCTCTCATCCGCCCTTCCGAGGTCTGGTTTCCAAGGGTTTCCATCCCTCACTGCTCCCACACCAGTAAGCAAAGATTAGTGTGGTGCTAGCCATCCCTATGGTCTGGAAAGAACCAAATACTCATCCTCGTTGCTTCCTCGTTACAACATCATACTTAGTCATTTCACAGTCGGCCTCTGGAACTACTTGCTTCACAAATTTCATCACAAGTTGTAAACAAGAAGAGTACAGACAATACTGCAACTGTGTGTATAGGGAAGTTAGGCACTTACCCCAGTATAATTGTTTGGTTATATCAACCAAGCTTCCTTCTTGTACAGTGCGATGCTGGCGTTTTGGTTGGCATTAGGAATTCAACTCATTCAACCTCAGGCCTCAACTACTCCCCGACTGAATCTCAGAAGCTATGACTGACAATCTGACTTTGCTCCTTGCTACCACTGCTGTATTGTATGTCATCGCTATTCACATCTTTCTGCTCATTGCTATACAGCTTACGAGTTTGGGAACAAACTGTATTGATTGACATACCGGCACCGGTCAGTCTCACATCCGAGAACACTGGGTATTGTTTGAAGAGGAGCAGAAACCGCCTCCTAAAAGTATTTGAATTCCCTCTCGACTGTACAGCGGCTAATGCGATTCTCAGCTGTTACTTTGTTAGAATCATAGTAGCGCTTCCTACCCAGATGCAATGCCGAGCAATGCGTCCAAATTTCGGTCTAAGGGTATGTGTTAAAATACCATTTTTCTTCGTTTCTGGGACTACCTGCATACACACCGACGAACTATCCACGTCACTCTTCTTTCGCTCGATGGGTACTAGTCAACTAAACATTGTTTGGGAAGGACTTTCGGTGTAATCCTCTGTTTTTCTATGTTTGAGGTCAACTACTACCGCAAGTCGAGTGGGTATAGATCTTCGGGCTGTCAAGATAATTGAATCGCTTGTGGTAATGGGTTGTTTCATTTCAGAAGAGTTGGTACATGCTACCTGAGCTATTTCAACAGCCTGTCAGGTTCCAAGGCACCGGTTTACTCCGCGAACACCAACAACACAACCAGTATCTCATACAACTATAGTCTATATGATATGGGTGTCAGCACAAAATAGTTCGTCTTTGGCTCTTATGCGAATCTGTATCAACAAGGATGCAGATACAGATAGATGATGCACCATGATCCGAAGAGAATCAGACAACAAGCAAGTTTACTTCACAACAGCTTGACTGCAAATCTCTATCAAGAAGTACAACACATGAAAAACCGTGACAGAACATCAGCTGCACTGTCATGATTGTAAGCTATGTAATGCCACGGTAGCCAAACTGTAGCTTCTTGTAAGAATCCATAATTGCAGACACAATGCTGGAGTGAGGTTGTGTGTGTACCTACTTGAGGGAGAACTAGACGCCTTTCTCGATTGCTTTGCATAGCACGGAGGTATCCATAGCATGTATATCTTGATTGTCTACTAGAAAGAATCCGCAAGAGCCTCTTGAATACCCAGAGTAAACCATACCCTTTGCAGAGGTATGATTAGAACGGAATGAAACATCTAGCTACCTCAGTGCGTCGCAAAAGTTTAAAGTTGATTCTTGCTATGCATATGCGAGGGAGGTGTTAAAACTGACAGAGGCTGCAGATTCTCGTAACTCAAACTACATGGAATGGATCAGAAAGCGAAGGTTGTAAACTGTCACCCTCAGATCTCGTCGAGAGGATGAATGTTGATTCTTCTGGGTCTGATAATATGGCGAGGCATACCTGATTCCTGACAGTAACATTTTCAATGGGAGTAGAAAGGATAAATTATGAAGAGGAGTAGGCGTATGGTAGATATGTCGGGTAGTTATTTATGACATGAATCTCCAGGTCGATTGATGAGTCTTACAAGCAGCTGATGAGCTGCCCTTGCTTCTCGTGATTTAAAGATTTCGAAGGCATTCACATTGAAGGTCTGGGGAAAGATGCGACGATACTCTCTTCTACGCATGTACCGTAAGTATGACGGTATGTGGGCAATTTGACCTGTCAGTGGTGAGCATGATTGACGGATACATCCAACCCATGACCTCTTAACCATATGGCATGAAACCGAAGTTCAAGTCCCATCCCATCAGTTTGTTTACCATGGGCATTTGGATTCTATGGGTAAGCTATATGATTGGAAGGATACTGCTGTCGAAACAAAAAGATAGGCCTGTGGGAATAAAGAATTGTTGTAGCCACAAGTCACAGAGGCTGTTAATAATGACATTATTGAGAATAGGCAACAACATACAGAGGACATGAAGGCTGGAGTTATACAGAGTAACATAGAGAGATATGAGATGAGTCAATTGGGGCATAAAGAATGTACGATCAAGTAGCTGAATCTCCTTGCAGATTGGAGGATATATCACAACCAACTCGAGAAACAAAGTGAGGTACATGAGGTAAGGGTTGTCAATCTTTGTGAGCCTACGTATGCGAGGACAGCTGATGACCTTCGTAGTAGGTGTGTCTTAGTCTCGCAACAGTCTGATTGTAGATACACTGCCTTAATTGGGACTCTGGGAGGTTAGGTTTCGGATAAGAACCAAGCAGCGATATATTATCACCATCTAAACATTCGTCAAGACAGTTAGGGATACACCAAGGATACACATACTAACGCAGAATGTCGCAGATGCATTCCACAGAAGCTTGATGATGAAATCGCTGTAAAAGTGCCAGTAAAGGACATCGCAGCGAGGCAACACTAACAAACATATATAAGGACCGTCATCCTAGAGAGTCAGAGTGAGCGGGAAAGGGAGTTTACAGATGTCAATTTCAAAATCGCGTCAGTACGCTTGGCTTCTGTCAGTTAGGGAATCAATTGGCATTTATTGCAGCCTCAGAGGTGGTTTCTATCTCACGTTCTCCCCTTGACCAACTCAACTAAAGTATCCTGAGAGCGGTAAATCGACTCATCTGTAGAGGAACAAAGTGGTGATTATTACTTTTGTACAACGTAGCTGCTTCCGACACTTACCTGACAGTGCGATACCACTAGGGACCTCAGGCCTCAGGCGTACTTTGTATTGAATCTCTTCTGGGTTACAACTCTTACGAGCACATTCAAACACCGAGAGAGGCAGCGGTTCAACATCTAGAGGGTCCATGGCATAGCACGTTGAGAATCGATACAAAGTTGAGAGCAGAGGTAACCCGTTGTCAGGAAGAATAAAAGTCAGAAACACGTCATATGGTTTTTTAACCCACGGAAGGGTCTGGAGAGAAGATGTGATGCTCAGCAGCGTTTGGCTCCAATTACCTCTGGAATGCATCTGATGCATTCTGTAGCAAAGTACCAGGTAGTTGGGCATGTATGGACCTAAGCGCTAAGCAGCAGTGGGTGGTCAGGTCAGTTCTGAACCAAGGATAAAAGACAAGAGCAGGCATACATACTATCATAAGCATTTGTCTGCACCCAGAACAATGCAGTGGAAAGAGAAAGCTTAAGAGCGAGCCTATTATGTGAACAAGACAATTGTCTTGCCAACTGAAGCATCCCGGTGTATCAAGCATCCACGAAGGCCAAAGAAGGGGTCAGAAAGGATATCGGTTGCGAGGAGTACCTATTTGGCTCAACAGAGAGTACAGGACCGGTGTGTATGCATTCCTAGAGGGTTGGTTGGCTATGGACGAATGGGAAAGCGACTAGATGATTCGGAAATGAAACAAAGGTTGATCCAATTGTCAGTGCTGTTGCTAAAGTGACCTGTTACAAAATGAACGAAACCAATATAAGGTAGGTACCTGGATTCAATTTTTGTTCAATTTGTTGATAATGCTCTGTAAGCAAACACGTTGTGCATGTGCTTACTAACCAACATGTCAGACCAACTCGAGCTCAATTGTTTGGTGCATGGTGATGGGCCTAACCATATCTTTCCAGTCAAAATTGCAGGGACAGAATCTGTCGGCATGCTGAAGGAGGTGATCAAAGAAAAGAAGCCACATAGATTCAAAGACCTTGACACTGACAATCTTGTTCTCTGGCAAGTTGCCATTTCTGCTAACTTGAACAAAGAACTTCAGGAGAAACTCAAAGAGCTGGTCCTTGATCCGGATCTCTCATTGAGCTCGTGGAAGCGATTGGCTGAGTTCTTCTCAGACATCGGTGAGGAAGCCCAAGCCCTCCACATTGTTATACAAGCTCCCACAGGTGAGCGCTCACAGATTTCGGTTATGTTTCTTAATGATTTATGCAGTGCCACCCCCTGCTAAGCGGCACTTGTCATTAGGGGTTATTTTTCTCACCAAAGGACAGTAGTTCCATACACAATGAGGCAAATTACTTTTTCTATATATGATGAGTTTTGTACATTAGCGGGTATTAATGGTCACTCTGTGATCGCATCTGAGCCCTGGGGGATAAGTAGTTTTGTATCTATAACAGATATGTGACTTTAGATAAATGTTGGTTAGTTACCAACATTTTCAATAATCCTGAATCTTTTTCATCACAAAAGGACAGTAGTTCGATGCGTGATCAGGCAATCCACATATGCACATATGTGCAAGCCTAGCAGTACATTGGGTTGTGATGGTCACTCTGTCATTGCATTTGAGCAAGAAGAGGGGTCTTGGGGGATGAAGGTTACCATATTCATAACGATGGCACTCTTCCACCATCATACGGAGGTTAATCTTCTCCTTGGACATGAGGTAGCTTCTTATTTATGCTTGTCATCCTAATCTTGCTGGCAGTCAGTGATTGAACAGGAAAGGATGTGCTATTAGGAGGAGGAGGAGGAGGAGCTCCTCCTCCATTACTGGCATGGTCCCAAGATGGAACACTGGGCCTGGAATTAGAATGTGGCAAGTACTCTCAAATACATTGATCAGGCAATGTCTTATATCTGTCACTGAGAACTTTGTAGAATGATCCCAATCAAAGTACCAACTAATCGGTGTAGCCATGATCCATTGAGAATAGCAAAGTAATCCTCAAATCATTCATTGGTTCACATATCAAAGTCCAGGTGTCGGTAGTTTGATACTAGCCGAGACACAATCACTTCCTGTTGGTCATTCCTTTCACACACACATATATATACAGTGCTCAATGCCAGACAAGGCATAAATTTTGCATATGTATAGCTCCCTTGTTAATTTTAGTACTGCTTCTGATTTTTCTTCACAAAAGATACAGAGCGAGTCACCTGGCATCTACTAGCAGTAAAGGACCCTGAGACATCAAAGAATGTCCTCTCCAGTTTTATCAACAGTTCTTAATGGAATATTCTGTGTATGGAGATATGTTTGATAAGTTGGTCTATGAGGTGGGAGAATGAAGGAAGACCCATTTGAGCATTTTGTTGAATTTATGGTGTTTTGTAAATGCAATGGTTTTCCTCTGAAACCATCGATTGTTGTATGCTGGGTTCAATTCACTGGCCCATGTGCTTAAGTAAGTGATGCAATTACTTGTATCAAAACTGGCCAAATTGGATGTGTGTTTGCATCTTGCATGTCCTGCACAAAATGCTCTCAGAGTGGACTTCAATTGAGTTTTTTTTTCTTTTTTTTGGAGGATGATGTGCCATCCAAGTGCCATCCTGGTGGTGGGTAAATAGTGCTAACTAAGTACACTCTTGCTGTATAATATTTTGGGACATTATCAGTTCGATTCTGGTTGTGTCCCATGGTGTATTCTGACTTTTTTGGATAACAATCTGTGTTCTGGTGTTCCATCTTGGGACCATGCCAGTAATAGATCTTCCTCCTTCTCCTCCTCTGGCCAGCTGACAGTGGCATCCACCCTACATCAACACAGTGAACAGGGCATCTTGCCAGTTTCTCTGGTGTCCATTACTCTTACAACTTGTTCTGACTGAGACATCATTGGATTGAATCTGATGTATCTGATGATCTATGACTACATAACAAATGCTGGGGTGTAATTTTTTATTATTGTTAATCCTGATTTGTTGTCCCATGGTAAAATCTGGCTGAATCACTGTCTTCTCTCATGCAGCCTTTATCAAACACCCTCTGCCAGTGACAGCATGTATATGTATCAAACCAGTGTGCTATACTCGTTCTGTGGGCTTGCTCCAATTATAGGATGTTTCAGGATCGAATCCTATTGTAGCATCCTTTGCATACAGTACCATTCTCTGGATCGAAGCTCAAGTTGAAGGCCAAACATGTTGCAAATCCGGCTCCACCTATGACACCTACAATGCAGATGCAAGCTGGACTCAGAATGTCTTCGGCACTTTCTTCAACCACATCATCACTGAGAATGGTTGCAAGTGGGATGCAACGGAACCTACCTGTGGTATAATCTTCCTGCTAGTCTAACTGATCTTGTATGCCACTCTGCAGCAATTTGATATCTTATCTTGCATGCTGCTAGGTGACCAAGGCTAGAGAAGTCGATATCATCTATTGATGGGGAAAGCCCTGTGTAGTATACTGATTAGAATGGCAGAGTTAGGCCTAAACAGAAAGCCCAGCTGTTCATGGACTCTCATAGTTATCTTCTTGTCAATAGATTCAGCATCATCCTGTTGTATTGGTTGCAGAGATATCAAAGCTCTACACTTTGAGATGATACAATCTTTCTCAGTAGAGTGATAGGAGAATGTTTAATGAACTTGGGAAAGACAAAGTTGTCTATAATATCCTTCAGTTCATTAGCCCTTGACTTTGGGTCATCAATCTTTGCTCTCAGAAATTCCAGTTCATTTTTAATCAGTGATACTTCATGTTCCACAACTACTGAGAGAGATCACCATCATCTCTAGTGTCTATGGAGTCAAATATCACTTTTGAAGATGTTGTTTCATCTGTTAGTTGGAGGATATAGGCTTGTGTCTTAGTCCAATTTGTGATCCATCCATAGTATGCAAACTGAAATCTCTCCATCTCGAATGTATTCTGCTTTAATGAGTTCAATGACCTAGAGATGAAGGAATTATCAGTGGCTTCAATCATACCAATCTGAACACAAAGATTATCATCTGGAGTGTGTGGGTCTGCCTTCATCAATGATTCTGATGTTATGATCAATGTATCTGCATCCATTTTGAGTAGATCATTGTGATAGTGATGTCCCATGCTTGTAGTTAGAGTTGATTTGATTGGGGAAAGGAATATCAAACACACCTCTGACACAGCATGTATCAAACCCGGTATACTTGTTTACATTGTTTACATAATGATATTCATCTACGTTCCCAAGGAACTTGAGGTCGAACTTCTAAGAAACTCGTCCCAATGAACCCAACTGTTATCAACTCCTCACTGTGTAAGCTGCTTCTTTGCCATTTGTCTTGCATAATCCCCAAAAATCCTTCCTGCTAGTCTAACTGATCTCGTATGCCACTCTGCAGCAATTTGATATCTTATCTTGCGTGCTGCTAGGTGACCAAGGTTAGAGAAGTTGATATCATCTACTGATAGGGAAAGCCCTGTGTAGTATACTGATTGGTTTGTTGGCCACACATTGTTATCTGTGGAAAGTGAGTATGCTGTTCTTATTAACTTATCTGTAGTGTTGGATGGATGTCAATCTCCTTGAGTATCTCCTCTGTTTTCTTAGCTGTTTCCTCAGCCTCCCTCAGCCTCCAGTCCTCATATTGAGGACACTCAGTAATTATGTGATGTTCAGTCTCAGTCAGTGTTCCACAACCCAGTCAGCATGCATCACCTTCAAGTCTACAGAGTGTGGGATACTGGTAACTGGTTTGATCTGGCATACAGTTGGACTGCAGCTGAGTATGCACTACTTGCCTTGGTATACAGGTATGCTGGGAGTGTTTGTTTGTCATATAGCCGTGTCCATTGTTGTATGATGTTTCCATAGGATCAAGTCAGTATCCCTATACTCCATCAATCTTTCAGCTACACCCTTGATATTGGATTCAATCCACCCAAGCCACTTCTAAATGTGAATTCATCCATAGTAAATGTTGGAATTGGGGCCTGTGGGCTCACTCCAATGTTTCAGGATCGAATCCTATTGACTCTGAATCAAAGGTACAGTGTTGAACTTACTGCCAAATGTGTCATGAATCAATAAGGTGAATAGGTGCTAAAATACACTGCTCAGCTGACTGCTGTGTCCTTCGAGATCCATTATAAGCAGATAAATGCTTAGGTTGATATGGTGTAGGGACCTATCTCTTATGTACATTGTGTTGTTGTTGAGTTTTGGGCATCATTGGTTCGATTCCTGTGGTTCCAATGAGCATATCTTGTGTAGTTTTTAGCCAATTCGCGCAGCTCTGAGCAGGGATGTCTCACCAGTAGTACCTCTGGTGTCTGTTACCCAATACAACTTGTTATAACCAATGCATCATTGGATCAAATTGGTGCAGTTATACAGTGACAAATAGGGATGTGAAAAATATAGGGATGCGAAAAATGTGCACTGTATGTGATGGCAATATCACATTTTGTCCAAATGTCCATTATATTGCCTTAAAATGCAAATTTTCGGTCAGTGCTTTGCTTCCCTATTTGTCACTGTATATTGTAGTCAATTTGTAGATATGAATAAAGTGTACTTATGCCTGCACCCACACCTACGTCAATAATACTCCATCGTATGATAACAAAGCAATGCTCGATACCCCCCATATTGTCAATACAATTCCCTGATATCCCGTTACTGGGAAAGCGCTGGAAAGCGCCAACATACTGCTATGCTTCTCGATTCCACTCCTTCTTTAGGCCTCAGTCCTGCTATACATCCCAACACTCCTTCACTCGGATTTGCAGGTGACACAGCTCCGACTGGGATCCTAGTAGGTACCATGTCTTCCATGTCTGCGAGTGCGACTGGTTGTATGAGGAGCTCAAGGTCTCACTTACAGAACCAGCCTCCGTCTGGAGGACTGCTTGCCATCGGAAGGAGGTGAAGTGATGAATGTTGAGGGAGAGGAAGAGGCTCGCTAGGCATGGTAGCATTGGTAGGGTTCTTTGTCGTTCATTTCGCTCACTGGCTGATCTAGCACATGTGAGAAACTTCCCGTTCTCTCACTTGCACCATCACTTGCTACTTTCAGCAGCTTCTTGAATGGAGTGGCATTTCAGCCTCTCTTGTGCTGGCTCCCTATTTGGCGAACTTATCCACCCTTCCTCAAGAGCCCCATATGCCAAAGACTACTAGTAGGTTTTCTTACTCCTTCCCAATTTGCTGATGGCTGCAGCTCACGCATTTGCCATTCCAGACATGCTCCCCTCTGGAAATCTGTTATTAACCAGGTTATGGATTGGAGGTTTTCGCAGATGAAGAGAAAGAGTCGAGTTGGGAAGGTGAACTTGGATGAGGGGAAACGCCACAGCAGAATCTTGAGCCTGAGAGACATTCTCGCCAGAGCTCAGACTTGTAATGGGTTTCTGTTGATGCTTTATGTATACTGCTACCAAGTTTGATACAAGTGCACTGTCTGTAGAATCGCAAACATGACCATGTGATCATACTAGACTGGCTGCAGTCCGGTTCAGGACCTCGCAAACCTGGGTCTGGACCGGACCTGGACCTGCTGGACCTGGAGGCTATTGGTGAGTAACAAATCATTATATAGACATTGTCTGACCTTTTAATGGCTTGGAATCAATGAGAAATGATGTTTTGCACCTGAAAGAAAAACAAAATCGGCTCCCTGAGCCTTATTTCTACCTGGACCTCTCGGACCTGGGTGGACCTCAGGTCCGCAGGCGGGTCCAGGTCTGGCAAATGGGTGGACCGACCCTAAGGTCCGGTTCAGGGTCTGGGAAAAGTAGGTCGGACCTGACCCAGACCAGACTGCAGCCAGTCTAGATCATACCCTTCCAGGTTCCGTCTACTTACTGACTCTACAGGATAGCTCTGCCTCTCAACTAGAGAACTGGTGGGAACGGTAAAAGTAAGCTTTTGCCTGCATTGTTTCCGCTCCAATACTCGTTTCAGACGCTGCTTGGATGCTCTCATTTGGCAGACAGTTTGGTATTGTTCAATGATGTCATTTTGGCTTGAATTTGAACAGTTTATTTTGCACAGTCCGTAGTATAATTCCTGGGAGGCGACCGGCTTTTCTCCACGTGGGTGCTGTGTTTGGGATGTGCCAGTGAAAAAAGTGTACACCTGCCAGAATCGAAACTGTAACTGTCGCATTTGGCAAAAAGCACTGTTCTGCAGCAACAGGAATTAGACTGGTTACCAACTGAGCTACAAGTCCATACTGATCTTGCATGATGGTCTCACCAACATGATCACAACCAGAGTCATAACAGAGCATGCAATTCATGAAATCAGTTACGGAGCTTACACGATGGTCTCACCAATGAGAGTCATAATAGAGCATGCAATTCATGAAATCATGTACATACTGATTCCCTGATGTCAAAGGGTCTTTCGACAATTCTTTCGACAACATTAGAATTGATCGTTTTGGAGGCTGATCAGATCATTCAGAGATGCAAGAATTCTGAGTGAGTTGTAGACCCCACTGGTCACTCAGTGGTATTCAGGTCATAGTCTGTGTAACAACCAGTGGATAAGGACAGGCAATCAGTAGTCCGGTGGTAGCTGAAATGACAGCTGTCGATCTGTGCAACACATATTGATCGAATCAATGGAATATAACTCACCATTTGCTCACCATGAATACTGAAAGCAGAACAATCGAGGTTGAAAAAGAGCCCTGGAGGATTGCACTTTGGTATTGAATCTAATCATTGGTCAAAGCATTTTCTCATACAGTCAGACCTCAATTCCATTCCAGCTGACTCAATGAGAGAATAACTTGCAGAGATTATCAATACGGTTGATTGGGATAGCTTGGCATGATTGTATATGTATAATATTATGATTAATTGCTGTCTACTGTGTCTGAAATGGATCGAAGTCGAACCTAATACCAACCTAATACCATTATATTAGCAGCTAATTTGTGAGATTAGGAGGACAGAATGCCAGAGAGGTTACACATTAGTCTAATTCAGGTAAGTATGCTAGCATGGGTAATACAGATATATTAGCAACAGTTAGAACTACGAGTACCACATGGTAAGGTTCAGTCTTCTGTGCAGATGGTAATCTCCATTTGCATTTGTTGATGCCGCAAATGGGCTAGAAAGTGCTGGCCCATGATTTGATTGTCTCATTTGAATCCTCAGCTTGATGCCGGTGCTGGTTGCGACAATTCGAGGTTGCCTACTAGTATCTGTTTCATTTCCCTCGGAACATTACTCTATATGCTCTTAAATATGTAAAGTATCACTCCCTGTTATGTTGGTTCTGAAGGCTTCATTAGCCTTTGCACCATATTTGCATCAGAATCAACGAGCTCACATATCTCATCCTTCTCCACCTGCCGATTTCTTCACTACAGATTTTACCCTTTCCTGACATATCACGATCTGCTTCCTAGTGTTGCTTTTGTAAGGTTCTGTTCTGCATCTCATCTAACAACTATACTAATCACGATACTGCTTATGTTCTTTTGGGGATTAGATCTTAGATGAATGATGTGGGTGGCCTCAATGACGAACAATTCCATTCTCAATGAGGAACCCCACCTAGAACCACAAGACTGGTGGCACAGCCTTCAAATCCTGAATGCTTTGGATTTGTCCTGTCTTTACTGCGTTTCCTCACTCGCTAAGTATCATTACAGCTGCAAAGTTTGTCATGTCATACCTGACCATTTGCCCTTATGTGCAGAAAGTGAAGAGCTCGAAATCACTGTTGTGTATTGACCGGCGGTAGCTTTTTGTTCTTCTGTGGTGTATCTTACTGATGAGCTTAGCCTTATTAACATACAGCAAGTGGGGCAAAGATGTGTCTGGATGCAACTAAGACAAAAGATTAACCTCCAACCTTCCCATGAGCAACATATTCTGAGTCCTCAGCAATGTACATGATGGATGGGAATCGAGCTTTGACTGATCGCTTTACAGACATGTTGCTTAGCTTGATGATGAGCCTAGGCCAGTCTGCCCATGTGAGTATAGATCGGGCTTCACTGAAGGGCACCTGAGGCAAATGTCAAACTCTTTACTCAGAAGTCAGTACCCGAGTTCCAAACGTCATACTATTGCAGAGAGTACCAAATTGAAGAAGACATTGACTTGTAAGTTGTCTTGAAGAGTCAGATGAATGATTAGCTTGGACGCATCACAGACATTGAGTCTGTGAGACTCTCACAGCACATCATCCGCTGATTAACCTCTCTCAATTCGAAAAAGTATCAAACTTAGTGTATGATATCCAGATCAAGCTACATATAGCCATAATAGCTTCGTTTTGCGAATGATGGGAACTGCAAAGTCAATGAGGATGACATGGATCACACTGTTCTGTCATGATGTTTGAGATGCTGGATGAACTCGAGATGATGGTGTAAGAAGCTGAAACATGTTAAATGCACTGTAAGACACCATATGGATGAGGCTGGTAACGTTACAAGTGAAGCCCTCTGGTTCCTCCCACTCATCCAGACCCAACAACACTCATGCACTCCCCCAAGATAAGATGATTGGAGGTATAAATCCACATTCAGGACTACAGTGGGGAGCTAGCGAGCGGGAGGTTAGAAGGAGCAAGGAAGAGGACCCGATCAACCGGTTACATTTCAAGCACCTAAGCAGCATTGATCTGTCCTTGCAACACCACAATCATTCCCATAACCTCATTGATGGAGATAGCCCAGACACAATACGTCACCACCTTGATAGCGATATTCGGTTTCGTGGTGACTCCAAAACTTCAACTACACACACCAGTATCAGTGCTCCCAGCAAAAAGTGCCCCAGTCAGCACTGGCCATCGCTATCCATCCCAGTCCAACACAAGGGGGTCTCGGCATTGTAATATCACACACGGGGTCGGTTTATTTTTTAAGGTCGACCCTAGGGGGTACCTACCTACCTTAGGATCATGTGATTTCCTTTTTTGGAAGGTGTCCGACTTCCCACAGCTCCTCAACAGCTTCTACCGTATCTACATTCACCGCAGCAAGTTTTTTACTGCTATCAAGGGAGATGTGTTGTCCATAGGATAGAATTCTGAGCAGTAGGAAAGGAAGGATTGTCAGGTCGCCACAATCAGGGCATTCCGCCGTGTTTTCATCATCCACTGTAGGCTTCTGTAGTATAAATCACAATAAAGATTGCATAGGACCATTGTGATAGTACCATTTCATAGTTCTGATGCAACTTCGCGTATACAGCCCAATTTGAGCTCAAAGCGCCAAAAAAAATAGCGATGGCTTACTTAAGCATGTAGCCAAACACAACCATTGCCGGTCCAATTTGGGTCCATAGTCCAATATGCAATAGATGGGCTGTTTCTGGAGCCCCCAACCAGTTATAATTGATGTTTTTGTCATTTGTGTGAATATCTGCTACTAATATAATGTACTTCCAAAAATTTTTTAAGATGGCCACCGGGGGGTACCTACCTTCCTACCTCGTGTGACGAATTAAAACTCCGGTACCCTCTTGGTCCAACAAGCTTTGCCCAGTACGTTTTTCAAAGTTGAGCCTACTAAAATTGACATTGCAAGCAGTTCAAACCAAATGGATGGACTAATTATATTGGTGACATCTGGCTTAACGGTTGAGTCAGGTGATGGTTGGACAAATACCAGTTGGGGGAGGCCGAGTTTGATCCGACCTTTGTGCTTTTTTAATGCAAAAAATTATTCAATACTGTAAACACCTCCACACTAAGATGAGATCTATTATTTTAGGGAGGACATGGCTAGCATCCGGTCTCTTCACACTTGAGCTCTACTGGGTCGCTCAATATTACCAGCCACACTCTTCCAAAGACCCGCTCTACTTTAAGAGTAGCTGCTACCGTAATTGAATACGTTGGTCTCCTCACCAAGTACGCCAACGCGTATATGGTATGCTCAAATTAACCCTGTCTGTCCAAATTGATGTAATCTTGACAGTATACCATGACACACTGTTCCAAATGTCAGGCATTAATTGCGACGAGATGATGATCCAAAAGTCTCGACTCGCCACAAAGACTCGAAACTTGATGTATCATTGAGTCGAACTACCACCTTCCAACAGGTACATATTTGGTATCTTCTATATTGACACTCTGTTTTACTCCCCCATTCTGGACAGTGTGGTCTCATCGTAAGGTTGCATTGTCGACAGTGTTCAGACCTTTTGGATTGAGATCAATAAATGCATCGATAATGCATGGATTCGCATCTACTTGGCGTATCTAGTGCAGTACTCAAACAAATCGACAGTGAATAGTTGGCTGAAATGCAGCATTGTACCGTGTTTCACATCCACACGATCAACTTCAGTCATTGACCTCATAAAGGTACAAAAAGACTAGAAGTGAAGTGATCGGACTACCTGTTCCAGCACCTATAAGGGCGCTTTCCTAGTGCTTGCCGAGTGTGACTCATTCCTGATCGACTAAAACTCGTATGGCTTGGCACCATTGTTGATTATAGTCCGAGAACATGGTTTATCTGTGAGATAGAGGATGTATTGATGATGGTACAGAAGTGTGCGGATAGTGACGTTCTTCTTTTATTGTACAGCTTGACTTGATGACTCCACCCAACTTCAATAAAGTAAACCCTCTCGGTTTTTGATTACTGGTAGCATTTATCTCAGCGGACTGGCTACAGTCATGATTGGTCTGCGTGCCAGTTTGAATCTCATGCAATGTGGTTGAATATGTTGTTTTTTCTTCGAGTATTGGTATGACCTGAGTCTTGGTTCCGAGTCGAAGATTATATGTGACAGACGATGGTCTAAGGTTAGACACTGGGAGCACGGATCCTCATATCTGACTCAGAGCTTTAACCCAATGATAAGCAGTGAATATCCGCTCGAACACTTCATGATTCAGATGGGTGACTTTTCAGGATTGTAAGTGTTGAATCCTCACTCTAAATCAGCACAGAGGTTCTGACATTGATTGCCTTTCAGTATTGCTTATACTTTGCCCAAGCTCGTTAATCAGAAGGCATGAGTTGAACCGCTAAAGATCGAGCTGTGAGTATCCTATTGATCATTTTGACATACATTACTTCCCCATGCCACCGGATATCACAACCTGCCTCTCCATCCTTATGCAAGCCATTCCGATGCTTCGTAACCCCCAGTCCATGTCCGGATATGAGGAATCCCTCTTATCATATTCCATCTTTACATAATTTCCTTCGTGCCTGCCCTCCGCCGAAAGCTCCGTCCCAACAAAATGGCTCAAAAAGTCACAGCTCCACTGCATGAATGAATTGTTATAAAACACTTCTGTTTTTTAATACCTTGTTTTCAATTGTGTTTGTTTGATCATGTATAGGATTATCTGGGTATATAGTCCGTTACATTCCCTGAGTCAGCATTCGAGTTCTTCCAACTTTGATTACCTTTGTAGGAGATCCAATCAGCTGTGATCTACTGTGGTGTTCAGAACCTATTGAATCCGAACTTCAAGTGATTAGACCACGAGTTCTGTCAATTACAACATTCAAGTGCTAACATCGTGATGCAGATTTGACAAGATAGAGTAGTCGCAGCTTCGCTGCCAGCTGCATATCATCCTCAGATGTGCGAATACTGATTAAGGTAGTTGTGGCTTAGTGGTTACATATCCACTGAGTCCATGATATGGTATTTTGTTGACAGATCGCAAGTTCGACCATCGGTACTGCAACAATGTTTGAAATCTTTTTGTTGTGTGAATACTCGATCAACCTATTCAAAACCATAACTGGAAAACACCGGCTCTGGGCAACGAGACTGAAGCGTCTAGATATCCGCTTGGATATCCGGGTCGGTCCGGAGTTTGAAGTGATCGAATAGAGTCACGAGCCGAGAACACAAACCACAGAGACGGACGATAGTAAGTATACTAGTGAAAGAAAGACCCAGACATTTGGACAAGGTGCTGTATCGATGATCTTCCAACATTCAGACGCGGGTTTACATCACGGAAGAACAGCCTTGGATCATCAATGGATGTGAGATAACGTCGCCTGATCATCATGAACGGGGAATGCTTTGATTTGAATAAACCAGCATCTGTTCTACCATTGATTCGATTGCATTTGGCAGTACATGTGACTACCTTCGTTGACTTTGACTCAAACACGATCGTCTCCTCGAGTTGCCACCCATTACTTCAAATTTTAATCATGTTCAATCGATACCTTGCGATCTTCGAAGACTCGGAAGAGGAACTCAAAATCTTCTTCCTCGAGTCTGTTGACTCCATGTTCCACCAAACGGCCCACTTTGAAGCCATATTCATATCCGGATATCAATGATCCATCTCTGTTTACATAAATTTCACACCTCGTGAGACTCGCCTCTCTTTTTCATCCCATTTTCTTCCTTGTCCAAGTCACTCATGCCTCCTAGCCAATACCAATTCAGAGAGCGAGTACGAAAGAGCCGCTCTGAACGGCTGTACAAACCTTATCCACCACACTATGAGAGGCCGGTACGTGTAGACGATGCCTTTAATGTCTTGTCAATCACATCTCATTGGAACCAGGTATACCAACTGCTTGAGAGACAAAAGAAGCAGGTTCGAGAAGATATGGAAGTACTTTGTGGCTTGGTTGATGGCCTCAGAGTCCACAGACCAACGCACGGTTGTCTACTGGATTGATTTGGTTTGCAAAATTTAGTGCTTCCAATGGTGAGTAGCTGACCTACCTACTGAACCAGTACTCACTTCGTTATTGCCTCAGCTAGAAAAAAAAAGTTCATTCATCACCCGTCGCACCGGCGTCATGACTGTAGATGAGCTCACTACGGTCCTTTATACATGTACAATGCACAATATCCCTTTCTTTTCGATAAAATTTGCTTCCTTCAAGTTACGGCTTCGAGCTGGTGCTTGCGGCACCAATACAGCACACGTGTACATGTCAAAAATGCGTCAACCAACGCTGATTCTGCAATAAGCGTTGATTTGAGTTTTAAATAGACGGAGATCGATAACTAGGTTATCGACCTACAGTGGGGCATATGCATCGCCACAGAAACGCCCCCTTTTCAATCGATATTTACTCGCAAAAATCGTTCAGCTTGAAGCCACGATGCACCGGATTAACTTATGGCGCCAACAGCAGCTGTGGCTACAATGAGGTACCGACTTCATAACATCGTACATCAACCCGTCAACCTCAACCTATTCCGATACTGGCAACGGGTGGATCTGCTTGAGATAGCAGCGAACGAGACTTGTTCCGTTAAAGAGTTGAATAAGAGGTAGCTAGCAAACGAGCTTCGTGCGTACCTGCCGCGATCCGCTCGAGTGTCCAAGTTGGCCATAAAGTGACAGTGGCTGATATTATTTTCAGAAGGATGATACGAAGGATAGGAACTTACGATTGATCAACAAGCTTGTGCTTTGAGAGCGCGTAGCTCAAGTTGAACCGAAAGATTGAAGGAAGACAGTCCACATGCCACGTGTACACCATCGGCGGAGGGCTCTTGATAATACGCTTGCGAGTTCATTCAGAAAGCCATTAAAACGAGAAGTAAAGCAATGAATGCACGAAGAGGAAAGCTAGGTAGTAAAGTTCACGAGCAGCCGCAGCGGAGGCCAGGAAGTTCAGAAGCAGGAAGTGTCAATGCCAAGGTAGAGTTAGACGAAAAAGTTCCCAATTGGTATGCGTTTCCGAACCCACTGGAAATGGTGAGTTCATTGCTAAAAGAAGTGCGGCAGTGGTGGTACAAAAAGAGTTGGGATGTCACATGAAGTCACACTCTTGTCTTGATCTTCAACCGCCAACAATCCGACGAATTCGTTGGCAAGTATGTCTCTTTGGCCTATAGGTCTCTCTTAACTAGTTCTCATAGTGATTGGTTCGCTTCCGCTGGGCCTCAAAAGTTCCATTGCACCGACGCCAAGCCACCGTCTTTGCTGGATGAATTCCACTGTAACACTTGCGGATATTGTTCCTTACAACGCTCTAGGCTCCTCTCATGGCCTATGAACTAACATGGATACTCTCGTACGTTTCATTTGTCCCATTATCATCGCTGAAAATCCTGCAGGCATGATCACTCGGAAATTTACTGGTTTCATACGTGTGTACACTCCCTTAGTTTGTCTGAGCTTTGGTCGTGAAGTGCGTCGGCTTTGAATATCTCACTGCTTGTTCATTTTGGACTGCGTCGGATGAATTTGTTTAGAAATCCTCCTGACGTGTCAGACACCGACTGTTGCCTCTTGTCTCTTCTCACCATCTTCGCGTCCTTCGTTTCTGGAATCCAACATGCTCGCCAGCCTCTTAACCACTCTCGCCCTAGTTCTCTACGCCATTGCATCGCCGGCCTCTTCTCTAGTGTTTCGTTCCTTAAATGTACCCTTAGCGAGAGTCATCAGTAGCTGCGTCAAACCCAAAACCGCCGCATTAACTTTTGTAAGCTCTCTTCTCGAAATTTCAGCTCGCTCTGACTATCATCGAGGATGACGGTCCTTATATATACTCGTTAGTGTTCCCTCACTGCGACGTCCTTTACTGACACTTTACAGCGATGTCATCATCAAGGCTCTGAGGAATGCGAACGCATCTGCGACATTCTGTGTTAGTATGTATAACCCTTTTCCTTATAACGCTGTTCTGACAAACGTTTAGATGGTGATAACTGTATCACCGTTTTAGTTTTCATCCAAAACCCGTGTACTAACCTTCCAATTAGGGCGGTGTATCTACGCCGGCGAGAGCGTTGCAAGGCTAAGACACGTTTACAACGAAGGCCACCAGCTTTGCTCACATACTTGGGCTCACAAGGATTTGACCACCCTTAACTCGCCTCAAAGTAGGTTCCCTCACTTGTTTTTTGAGCTGCGTTCTGACGATATATCCTCCAGTCCGGAGGGAAATGCAGCTACTCGATCGTACGTTCTTCATTGATGCCCCAATCGATTCGTCTCATGTCTCTCTAGAGGCTTTACAACGTATACTTGGTATCACCCCAGCCTTTATGCGTCCCCGTATGTCGTTGTCTATTCTCAGTGATGTAATTACTAACAGCCTCCTGCAGCTTATGGCTACTACAACGATCTCGTTCGTCAAGAAGCTGCCGCTCGAGGACAAGCGGTCCTTATATGGGATTTCGAGTGCGTTTCGACCTTTTCTCGATTCACTTTCTGACCAATCCCAGTTCTCTCGATTCGGACGGTGCTACCCCAAAACAGAGCAACAAGCGCTATGACAAGATCGTTGCTCAGCATCCCTCAAGCATCCTTGCTCTAACATACAGTGAGTTCACTTGCTCAGATCCGATGGCGTTACTCACCGCACGATAGAAACCACCGCAGAGGAGATTGTTCCGCACGCTATCGCCGTACATCAAGCAGCCGGTTACACGCTCGTTACTGTCGCAGAGTGTCTTGGCGTGAAACCTTATCAGAGCGTTACAAAGCCACCAGCATTCGATGTGAGCATTCTCTTGTTTTTAGTTTTCGAATCGCTCACGCCTTCCGCTAGTCAAGTTGGACTAAGCTATGTTCGAGTTAGATGGTGAAGGGAGTTGATGATGAGTCATCACACAGATTTACTACCCGACATATCTACCGTACGCCTACACCTCTTCATAATTTATCCTTGCTACTCCCAAACAACGTTTTATTGTCGGGAATCAGGCACGCCTTCGCCATATTGTCGGACCCGAAAAGAGTAACCAACATTCATCCTCTCGATGAGATCCGGTGACGTGACGGTTTACAGCCTTGGCTTTCTGATTCCATGTAGTTTGCTCGACAACAATCTGCAACCTCTCTCTCTCTCAGTTCAGAAACAACCTCTTTCGCATCGCAGGAACCAAGTTTAAAATTTAAGCGACGCACTGAGGTACCCTAGAAGTTTCATTTCGGCAACAATAGTTGCGCTCAATGGAATTTGCTAAGAAAGGCAAGTTGGTTTTGATCCAATGTTTACTGTCTTTGCAAGTGCATAGAGCCAGGATCCTAGTCAAAGATAAGTTATTGTTATGCACGTTTTTGAAGCTCTGAATTGAAGGTTTCTTATCAGCTAGTGCGGATAAGGAAAGTTGAACGACAGATGTTACAGAAGGGTTCATCGTGAGAAATCATTCGGCTTGTCAAACCACCTCCACCACTGGGATCTGGCTTCATTCGAATTCACCACAAGCAAAGACGCCTTGATACATAAGTGAGGGTTGATTTTAGGCTCGAAATTGACCTCGAGGATAGCTCGAAAACGAATGGTAAGAGGGTCGGCCAGTGATCGGGTTATGATAACCGATGCGCTTCACGTTGCTCATCAATGAGTGACGCACTGATGATCTGGTTCGAAAGGCTTACGTTCCCCCGTTCTTAACACGCCCCAACTGGAAAATTTCACGGAGCGTTGTTTCCCTCTCTCCGTCATGGTGAATCTAGCAATGTGAGTTGTTGCCAGCCTTGAATCCGTGACTTTAGCTTGATTTGCAGGTTGTACGAAGAGATGATATTCTCCTCGTCGTTTGGCCCAGACGACTGGATTGCTGACAATATATTTGTCGAGCAGGAGTTCGTATGTCCTTGCTACGTCCCGTTCTGTGTCTTTCCGAGTTCTTGCCTAGTGTTCCGATTTTCTCTGCTGCGATACCGAACTCAGCGACCTCCATGGACCGTTCGATCATTCTGAATCTCAACACGCCACATTTTCTGCCGAGAGCAAGGTGTTCGAACCAACGGCCGCGACGAAGATGACCTGTGTCTCTGCTTCCCTAGTCCATGTTACCACAACTGACGGTCTTTAACTGCAGATTACAAACGAGTTGGGCGAGGCTTTCCGAGCGAGCTCACCTGAACCAAGTCCTCAGGCCGAAGAGGATGTTGCAAAGCTTGATGAATCAGACCCATGGCCAAGTGATACTCTCGACGATGGTGACTCTGCAGATAACAAGTCTGTTGTCACTCCCACCCGTCCAGATAAGCAAATTAGGCGCGTGCGTCTGATTGTGGCAGGTAGTGAGGGAGCTCGTCGAGGGAGGAAATTGCGATGTGGATTAGAGAGACCTTATCGCTGCCCTGTTCGTAATATCTCTCGTGTCTTAACCTTCACTCATCGTCTTTCAGAACGCTGCTTGCATCAAGGTAGCTTGCCCCTTTCCTTTGTCTCGATTGTGTCTGATGGCGAGAAAGGAATATCGGAATCCAAACGGGCTCGTCTATCACCTCAAGAAAGGTAGCTGTGTCCTCCGTGACTCGTCGGTTATTGATTTGTGATACCGGTGGTGTACCTCAGGCCTCAGCTCCCGAAAATGAACTGGTATCCAATATCTCGACGAATACTCCAGTAACACTGTATTATTTCTGATTGTTTCTCATTCAAACTGTAAAATTACTGTACTACTACTCTTAAATAGTTATCGTATCGTCCACCATCATCTGGCCGAACGTTGCCATCGTGTTTATCTGTGCTACTATATGATTTGTAGTCCACGGTATATGTATATGAGCATGTAACGTGTCTAAGGATCGCCTGTAGCTAGAAAATATGCGCAGTGCACACATAAATTGCGGAGCGGAGACTCACTGATTCACTGAAACGGATTGCCTTTTTGCCATCCGTGCCTGTGTTAATAATGTTGAAATAGCGAAATTACATTCACAGGGTAATCGGATGCACCGTAATCTTTGAACAGCATAAAAAGCCAGACTCCAAGATTCAGCAACTGACTCCAAGTAGGAATCTACCCTCTCCTGCTCAGTTCTACCAGTGAGTTTAACCCTTACACTGATATTCAGAGAATCCGCCGTATTCATATTTCCAAGGTTTTCAGTACCCGAGCCTTCAAAGCTTCATATGTGGATGGTACTCATGAGAAGCACCATCTGCGTCCCGCTCTAGCTCGAACCTAATGTGATGGATACAAACAACTGCAGTTGAAATGGGTGTTGTCCATCGCAGTCTCGTTGTTATTCTTGCAACAGTCGAACCTGTGTGAGGTCGGCAAGGTGTACGAAGTGTGGATGCAGATCATTGGAATGAATGTGTTGATTTGGTACTGACTGGCATTGATACTGAAGGAAAGCAATGTTGGAGATCGTCGTGTACACAGGATCTGTAGAATGAACGATGATTCAAGGTAAACATCGGCGACTGTACAAAGTGAACGGGGCAGTGATGAAATCAATTGCAAGTGCAGTTGTTCAAACTCGTGGAAGTAATAGGTGATGGTCAGTGACTTGAAAACTGGTAATGTTCGCAATTTGATAACCTCGTTTCAGCCGTTGAAATTCAGAACAGAAAAAGAACGGAGCTGAATATCCGGACTCTTGTCTCGGGTCGATGGATCTATGTATGTCATATGTCCCACATAACTGACTTTGAGATCGCGGTGTTCAATGCAGTAGAGAAGTTCGTCATCTATGGAGCGGAAGAGGATCAACTGCGTGATTTGATCAAGAGGTAGCCGTGGCAGTCCTTCAACATAAATACGCACAGTTTGGAAGCTTTCAGTCGAAAGTCATCACCAAGAGGTGTATAACTTATATTAGCTGTGTGTTCCTCTTCGACCAGCTAACCAATGTCAGACTCTGCATAATGAGACCATACAAAGTAGAGTTTCGCAATTTCCATTTCCAGCTCAGCTCGTTTCGAGAATTTGCGGTCTGCCTTGTGACAATTGCCTTGTTCGTCAAAGTTCTTCTCCTTTATGGAGAAGAAGACCGGTCCAAGCTCGGCAAGCCAGTAGGGATCAATGGATGTGACCTGTGTCATGTATTCCTTCGACGTAAGTATTAGTTCGTGGCAAACGACATATGATCGGGTATCTGGTTCGCTGTAAGAATCAGCACAAGGGAAACAAAGTAGACTCACAGCCAAAGGCCATACAAAGCGCTCGTGGGATGTAGATGAGTTGGCATCCCAGAATGAATATTGACGAATTCTCCTATTCCTTTGGCCCTAGCCGCTTGGTAGTAGCCAGCTGTGATGGATTTTCTATTAGCAGACTCAGCCTACGCTATGCGCCAACACCACCATAACTCACCTAACGACATCAAAATTGGTCCCTGCAGAGATGCGCTCCATTCTCTGGAATGTCATGATATCTTCCAACTGTGCCCGTACCTCTCAAGCCTTCCTCAAAAGTTTGGGATGAAGGAAATGTCTCGATGCCCAGTCATCCCTAAAACCGTGACTCTTCCACTGACCAAATACGTTCAATAGTGTTAAATGGTCACTTTCAGGAACGTTAAACTTTTCACGTGCAGCATCGGCTTCTTCCATTCGCTCTTTTGGACGATAGAAGACGCTTGGAACAGAAAGCATAGAGACGATGGTGAGCATCTCCCCGGAACATTGATATTCAACGGAGGTTATAAACATTTTAGCCATGCTGGGTTCCACAGGAAACTCGGACATCTTTTTGCCGACTGGCGTCAAATCACCGATATTGTCCAAGGCCCCAAGCACCCAAAGCTGGTACATCGAGTTAAGAATGTTGGCTCGTGGCGGGTCCATGAAATCGAGCTCCAAGAGGTTCCTAACTCCCAAGGACTTGAGCAACAACACGGTGTTGGGCAAGTTCGTCCTTTGTATCTCAGGAATAGTGCTTTCAAACCAAAGGGAGAGGCGTATTTGAAGCACTTGTTTGACGGCTGAATCGACGTAGTGGGTCAAAGCACCAATTCAGTTAGAATATGACTCCGAGGAAGCGTCTATTGCGGATTCACTGCATAACGGGGCAGTTCGATGTTAAGGGGGTAGTAGCTTGAGATTCGATATAAGGTCCGCCACGGAGGGAACGAATAGATACAGACCAGCCTATTTTACAAGTCTGTCGCACCGTCAACTAGTCATCTTCCAAAATCGACAGTTCCGATATTTCTCCCGCCTCGCGGGAAATCCGGCACACGTGAACTAATCAACAAAGTCACATGTGCGGAACCCTCTTTCTTTCAACCAGATACTCACGCAGCCGGCTCGATCAACGACTTGGTCGGAAGCTGCAGAGTGTTCTGGTTGTTGGATACATAGTCTGCTGAACGTTCTGTGGCCGGCTCGATCAATGACTTGGTCGGAAGCCGCAGAATGCTCTGGAATGGCAACGTCCATCTATCGCAATATACCACTATCTGTGTAGACGCGGTAAGTCGTTCAAATGTTGTTCTATGCTTACCTGTGTACCATGACGCTTTCAGAACGCGTCTTTTCAAACCGAACATTTTGATGCAAGGTCAATGCTGCATCATCTGGGCGTACCTTCGGCGGTAAGTTTGCTATTATCTTACTCTACGATGTGTCTCTGAGTTGTATTCTTTCAGAATGTGTTTACTACACTCGAATGCAGCCCCTCCTGCCGTCCGTTCCATCTGCAGCTCCCCGTCGATGCTGGTAAGTATCCGATCCAATCCCCCTCCTCGTGCTTTGCTGACAATGTTCCCGATAGGCGGTATCCACAATCATGGCTCTTTACCTTAAACTACGCAGTTCCCGACTGCTTGGGAGTCCTCTTTGGCCGTGGTATGCTCTCTTGTACATATTCACATTCGGAACACCAACTTGAGGCATGATTTGCTGGTAAGAAATTCGATTTTCCTGGATTTGCCTCTAACGCGTTGTACTAGTCTATAACCCGTTCACAGTTTCGATACGGGGGCCGGAGACCTTCTCGTGTCTCCCATTCACTCTGGAATCCCAGGAGAGGTTACTCGTTGAAGCTTAGATTTTATATAGCCTTCCATTTACGCTGGAATTCCGGGGGCAAGAATACCAGATACCCTTTTTGTGTTGTGTCGGAGGCCCTCCTTGTCACTCGGATAATGGTACGTGTATTCTACATTGCATTCTAGTGCTGTCTAATGGTTTACCCAGCTCGACTTCGCCATCGTCATCCATCGCAGGTAGTCACAGGTCACAACGCTGACATCTCTCTCAACAACCACCACCATCGGCCACACCGCAAGTCCAAAATCGTGAATCGACGAGGAATCATCGTCCAAGGGTTGGGCCTTGGAGATGCGAAGGGGAAGAGAGCGAACGGCCGAGGAATTGTGGCGCAAAGGTGCGTTTACCTACCGAACTTTTCTCTGGTTTCTGACGAATTCCGTTTGAGTGATAGCTCCCGTTGCATCGATACAAGCCGGTGTAGCTCATCTGCATTCCAACACTCGTCTCCCCCCGTTGTAACATCCACCAGCACGATCTAAAATTCTTCTCCTCGTCGCAACTTGCTGGATTACTACTTAGTCTGAATCCAACGGAGCCAAAGAAACCCCGTAGCCGTCGTTATGACAGATAATCGTAACCATAATCCATTGCTTCGCTTCGGATTCCCAGAGGGTTAGGGAGGATCGGCCGCAGCGTCCAAACTCGTTGATCACCTTTACTGAGGTAGACGGGCAGCTAATATGATCTGGAAATATATGGTAGATAAAGCATCGATTCCTCAACATAGCTGCTACGCATCACGACTAGTGCATACCCAGCCATGGATTGATCTCCGCTGAGAGACTGATTCCCACTCGACGGGCTCCTTCAGGTCCCAAGTACAACGATTCACTTGATAGCATCCAACAATGAACACCAATGGTGGTCACTCAGAGCGAATAGAGAACTTAGTGGGTGCATACAACACGTTTACCATCACACCTCTATCCACCCACTTAGCTAAAGCCTCCCGTGCACGTACAGCGACTTTCTCCCCAAATCTACCATAGAGCGTAACATTCAACGTCTTGATCTGTTCCAACTCAGAAGCCATACCGACAAACGTTAGAGGGAGGGGGAATTGGGCGCTTGGCCCAACCCGGAACGAGAGGTTAAGCTCTGTAAGACATCGAAGGGAGGTTGCGCTTCTTAGCAATGAGATGCTACGCGCTTTGAATTTCACCAACCTAAGGGATTCGAGTGAGGTAAGTGAGCTGAGATCTAGTCCTTCCTTCCCTACCGAACCCACATCGTTAAAATACAGCTCGGCAAAAGCAAGAAATGGTGCTTACAAAGTCCTTTTTCCATCTCCAAAGTAAGATGCCGGAGGGTATCTTTGTTAGCGTTCAGGAACTCCTGAACGGATTCCAATTCAGAAAAGTGAAACAGCATCTGCAGAGTTTCTAGTCGCTTCATCTGAGGATCCTTGAGCAGATAGCGGGCTGCATTCGAGTCTAGAAGGTCTAATGTCACTTTACGGACAGTGATAGGTAGAGAAATGCCAGTCGGAAGTTCAACAGCTCTGAAAGAACCTGCAAACTCTAAGGAAAGATCTTCGAGGTGCAGAAAGGAAGCGATAAATCGCATATCCTCTTCGACTGCAAAATGTTTGACTGTCAGAGTATCAACATTGGGAAATGTCGTGATTAAAGATGGGTCAAATCGAGATGTATATTCTTGAATGTCAGCATTAACTGAGAGCTTTCGGATTGAGCCCTTTGAAAAGCTTTTGTTACGCAGCAACAGCCATATGACTTCTTTGTGGTATGTGTAACCTTGGACTTCGATTCCGCGTATCGAAGATACAAATGTGGACTTTGCAGAAGTTCAGAAAGAATTCCACGCTGGATAGTACCCCAGGGAATTCTGATTGTATTGAACAGGTGGTCCCTGCAAATGAGCATCCAAGTTTTGTTGACTAGGCTGCAAGAAGAGAGCGCTTGTTTGTCATTTGAGAGTTCGGCAATGAACTTGTAGATTAACTCCAGTGGACATGCAGATGCAGCTGTTTCATCCTGTATGAAAATGGTAGAATTATGCGCTGAAATGGCAATGTTGTACTTACTCCACTGCTGCCTGTAGCATCGTCGATCCCAATCGCATCACGTGCAGCAACATTCTCCGCATTTTTGGTGATGCTACAGATAATGTTGTTAGACCTTTCTGCACACATTTGGGTGTCCAAAGACTGTATGATAGACATCCCGGCGTAACTACAGAATTCAGCGAGGTCAAGAAGCAGCACGACCACGTGCCACCATTCAATGTCACATTGTGACTATCATCATCAGCGTCTATGTAGTTATTATCTCAATCGTATTCACATCAGGTCTGGAACTCATCCATATAATCGAAACTCAGGTAGGAACGATGACACGACATCTTTGCCAATAGTAGACAATGCTCAAGCACCAGTGCGGTGACTGCGGTCAAAGTTAATCTCATTGCTTTCACTGCACGAGAAGAATGTCGTGACTGTATTTCAGCTGCAAAGCTTTGATATACTACACAGTTCATAAATTACTCTTCATCGACATGGAATGGAGCTAAAAAGGGAGCTTGTGCACTAACGAAATCGAGGGAGTTTCCAGACACGAAGCCAACACTCGCTCTCATGGCAGCATCCATGAGAACATCACCAATTGTTGTCTGGCCGCATTCTGTAGGATCTCGACTTGAACTGATGTCTCCACGACTGCGGATTAAGTGAGGAGTCAGAGTATCCTTCAGAAGTTACATATTTCACTTCATACTCCATGTACTTACACAATTATTCTCTGATCGGAATGCTCTGATATCGCATATTATTGCATCCTTGCAATGAGCGTCGCACTTGGAGACGGAACGTCCACAGACTGCAAAACTTCTGTAAAGTTGAAAAGCTGTGTCGTTAACCTTGAACACTTCCGTAAGATTGTGCCAGAAAGCAGGTGTAAGTGGAACGTCGTCAGGAAGGCCAACGAGTGGGCCATATGTCTCACGGACGCTGTATAATCGGGTCCATTTCGCTAGCATTCATAATTAGGCAAGCAGATAGTATATGCTTACTATTCTTACGGGTAGTTTGAAAAGATGGGTCAGAGGCGTTCGCTGAGCAAAGATATTAGCATTGCTAAAAGACTTTTGAGAACTACTGCACTGAAGAAGGTGTGGGCGTCCATGACTTCGAATGTGTTGGATTTGACATCATATACCCGAAAACCAGGGTTTCCACCTACTCCGATATTCAGAAAGCAATATAACAAGCTTGATATCACTAACCTCTGGGCGTAAGCGCAGGCGCCTTGCAAATGCGTGAGAATGCGAATTCAGCAGAGATTGGGTTCCTACTGTCAAGGCCGCGCTCACAGCATTCTTGGCTGTTTGTTCTGAATAGTTGGAATACGCGACTGTGAATTGATCCTGCGAACCATTCCAATATGAACCCGACGCATGGAAAGGACTAACCATGTGGGTATGTCCGAAAAATTGCCCAGCGATGGTGTCGTAATATCTCTGAAGGATTTGATCGTAATAGTTAGACTAGGCAAGTCAGTATGACGATGGAAGTCTCGAAAATGATTCCGGACCTGATCTACCATAGCATCTAGCTTGGGTTCGAAATTAATGATGTTTAGGAACGAGTATTAGTAAAAGGTCTTACCACTCCCAGAGGGATATGTCCGATGATCCACACACGGTCGCCTCGGCTCTCTGCTTCGTGTAATTTTTCAACCATGAACGCCAACACTCCATTCGGGTCCGGCCTCAGCAAATTTCCTTAGCGTCATTGTTTAAGCAAGCGTATACTCACTGGAATGTGTCACTATCATATAGCCAGAAGCTGGGACGTTTTAGCCTGTACAACCCAGAGAAAGGTAATTCACTTCTGTTAGTACCAATACTGCGTGTTGATGGACAGGATCCTGTTCGAAATTTAGAGCACAGTCAGAAAGGCTAGGATAGCGTACACCAGGTTCGTTCCCGGAACATGAGACGAATAACAGCCAGAATGATACTTGATTTGCTGGGATGCCGTAGAACCTACCCATTGCTACCAAATTCAGAAGCACAAGATCGGCAGAAAGCCGGCTGACCTTCCAACCAGCGCTCTGAGTATCGAAAGCCCATTGCGATTCATGACCCGATGTATTTCTTTGAAAGGCATTCACAGGAGCAACGTCGCTGTGACTAGTGAGTGCGCTGTTAAACAATTCTACATGCGACTGACTGATTACCTGAATCATATAAGAACAAGCTCCGCTTTGGGGGCAAGTTGACTTACCAAATGACGGATAAACAGGAATATCGAGTCTTGATGCCAACTGCATATTGAACTCTTCGAGGTCGGTGATAGTTTGCCTAATGTAGGAGATGATTCGCAGCATATGCGGTTAAAAAGGGCTTGCCTTTGATCCACAAGCCACACAGCACCTAGCACGAACCTAGGTGAGCTTCCATCGGGTCGAAATGCTCTTACCTTCAACAACATCACCCGTAAAGATGACAAATTTGGCACCGATACTTCGCAAAGCGTCCAAAAAGTTGTTAGACAAAGACACGGGTGTGTCGCATCCTCTACTTCCGTTTGGACCGGCAAAGACAGATACAGGGTCGTTGGTTTGTCCATAGTTTCGACAGCAAATAGGCTTTGTACAGTTCGCTTCTGCGCCAGTCTGAAAGGCAATCAGCTTCAGTTTTTTTATTCGCGAGTTAACGCTGACCATATACTCTCTGTCGATATGCACATCACTGATATGAACGACTTTGAAGGTCTCGGAATGCGCAGAGTTGTTAACCGCAGGCCGTTTGAGAGGCCTCGGAGGGAGAGGAACAGTAAATTCAGTCACATTTTTGGAGTAGCAGAAGCCAAAAAGCGCTGTACAAAGTCGACGGGCAGACTGACCGGTCAAACTGATATGACGAAGGTCATGCGAAACGATGGGCCCTGAGGCCGAGATCGCTCCTGCGCACACATCTGGATCAGCAATCTCAAACAGGAATCAGTTAATTGATGAGGTAATTCAAGGGACTTACTCCTCTGGCTACGCAAACTCGGTTAATGGTCGAGACGAAGACATTGTCTCCTAGTGAGGCAAGGGCTCGAAGAGGTACCAGGGTTCGAATACATGAAGGGCAATCTTTCATATTTTGCAATGCAGCTAGAATGTCGTCTATTAAAGAAGCAGAAGACGCTATCGACAGCCCAAGAATGACATAGAGGATTATGATGGGCTGCAGCATTGTCTGCTTCATTTGCTTCGGAAAGTAGGACGGTTTAGAACGTCACGGTGGAAACCGTAAATGATATCGCACGTGCGATGACACTCGGTACTGGTAGTTATTTTTGGTAGTAGACTATTTTGGGATATGCGGAGTCTGGATTGCATGGATCCAGCGGCTAATATTCCCGCTGATTTTGTTATAGTTGTTGAAGTATCTTTCCAGGTACGGCCACCCACGAACTGTTCCCCTATTTTTAATCGCCGGTGAGGAGGCTGGCAGAGCGTTTTGACTCCTAGATACATCCGCTGAATAATAATACAAGCTACATAAGCTAGTGGTTTCAACTTACGCAGTTTCATTCAGGTATGAACAGTAGTGTCAGAAGCAACTATCGATTCATACTAATAACGGACAGGCTTTTATAAGGGACAATCACTGATATTAATAAGATTCTCTCATTGACCAGAATAGTTTACACGTCACGGATACAGTTGATGACTGTCTATGTTACCGCAAGTCTATCATTGAATTCCAGCCAGTGTAGTCCCAGGCAAGGTGTTAGGCTGCCCCGGCTCTCGTCCAAGTCTCCCGAACATCACCAAGTTCTAACGTCCCAGTGGTCGGACTGGAACAGAGTCGAGGTCGACCGAGAATACTACTCAACATTCCCTCAGTGGAACTGCTTGCATCACACCACAGTGTCATGCGCTCATGTCGGCAAATGCACAATAAACAACTTACGTCCCTATCCACGATTCGCGACTCTGGAGTTCATAGCACGTTCATGATCTCAGACTTCAGTAGAGCCATTTAACTCTTCACTAGCTTCACTCCTTGTAACTGACAACCAGCTTCTCGAATCTCGATAATACGAAGTGTAGTCGATGTGGTCAGAAACTGGAAAATATACAATCAGCCGAGTACGTATCTCACACACCAACCATTTGTGCAAGTCTATCCATTAGACTCCGTCTATGAAGAGATTTGATCGAGTCTACTAGATCGAACTCAATATCAATCCAATCTCAGCTTCAATGCATTTAATGTCGCGTCGGTGCTACTGCTAGCTCGTCGGATCTTGTAGTCTGCACCACCTTTCACTTAAGCTGACTCAGTGAATGCTTTCAGGAACTATCCTTCGACACTATTTGTAAATTTTCTCAGGGATACATAACGGTTAGTATAAGCGCTGGTCTCTTCGGGAGATCGGTTCGTCTTGCATCGTGCATCCGAGCCAGTCTGGCTGCCAAATTCTGATTTCAAAATTCAATTAACTGGAAATGGAGAGATATCGCTGGTTGACAAGCTTGGAAGCCTCATTAGCATCTGGATTCTGGTTACTATCGTATCGATTCTCCACTGGTTGAAGTGAGCTGCTCTGTTCACATTCGAGTCTTATTCCTTGATTGAATTGACGACATTAGAAGTTGACATCAGTCCAAGACAATTCCCGCTGTTGTTCAAAGTCAGTATCGAGCGTGATGGTTCCCAGACGTAGGATCGCTCTATGAGGTGTGACAAATTTGAGCTGATACATTGAAAATAAACACTGTATCATTCTGTATCACTTGGCTACAGGAAAGACTACACATCTTCACCCATTGCAGGGGCAACCTTGAAAATCGCCTTGAGTGCAGACACCGTTAACGTCAAAGCAGTCATTGTCCAAGCAAGATCCATTTTTATTACCGCACTTGTTGCACGGGCAGCCATCGAACTTGCCTGCAGTGCAAGTTCCGTGAATGGAATCAGGGGAAGGGAAAACCCCTTCACAACCGTTCTGGTCGCAGCGACCAAGGTTGTTATTGCAATTGTCGTTCGTGATGAGGTTCTGCGAAGTATTAAGCTAGGGTACAAGAGACGTTAGTGAACGCCTACGTTGCCCTCACTGGGTGTGGGGTTTGCTATAACTATGGTCATCATAGCAGAGACGAGGAAGAAGTTGAAAGTTTTAGCGGAGAGCTTCATGTTAGCTAGCTGACTGGTTGAAAGTCGAGTGTAGCTGTTGATGTCTTTCATACCTAGATCTTTTATACTTTTCAAAAGAATGTATACTCCAATTAGACGGCCATAGTGGTCTCCAATAGGCCCGAATACAACGGATAACGAAAGTTTGGACATGACTCGAAGTTCTTGACGTTCAATGTCTCACTTCCACCGTTCTTGCCCGTCAGTGGCGTCACCTTATCCATTGAATTAAAACTAGATAACAATTAAGTAGTAAGTACCCTGACGCGGATCTTTTTCACGCAAATATCCTCCCGATGCTGACCTTCGGGATCACAGGGGCTTGGCAAGAGTAATTGCATACGGAAGTGCTGAATTTCCGTTACAATACAGTTTTCACCCTGTGTCAGTTATTAGAGGCTCGTAGGGTGGGCCTAGGGTTGGGAAACTTAGGGTGGACCTAGGATTGGTGTAGGGTGGGATGTAGGATTGGTGTAGGGTGGGATGTAGGATTGGTGTAGGGTGGGATGTAGGATTGGTGTAGGGTGGGATGTAGGATTGGTGTAGGGTGGGATGTAGGATTGCTGTTGGGTGAACTTCACAGTCTGTTGTGGTGAACTGAGTGGTGAGTACACCAGAACATGGCGTCCAGGAAGTCACAGTCTGTTGTGGTGAACTGAGTAGTGAGTACACTAGAACGTGGCTTCCAGGAAGTCACAGTCTGTTGTGGTGAACTGAGTTGTGAGTACATCTGAGTAGTGAGCACACCAGAATGTGGCTTCTGGGAAGTCACAGTCTGTTGTGGTGAACTGAGTTGTGAGTACATCTGAGTAGTGAGTACACCAGAACGTGACTTCCGGGAAGTCACAGTCTGTTGTGGTGAACTGAGTAGTGAGTATATCAGAACATGGCTTCTGGGAGAGCTGTCCTGGTAACCAACTAAAAAGTATAGACGACACTGTCATGCAAGTCAAATACAAAGTGTCGGAATCTTTACTCACCACCCATTCCATTTTGGGACACTCTCGACACCTTTCTTTCACAAGGATAAGTGAACCCAGCCACGTTCTTTGAACATGGCTGACACCTTTTTGCGTGAATAAATATACATAACGAGTAATTCCATCCCACCCACGGCCCGTGCCGCGTGACACTTCCGAGCTCAACAACCATCGACCCTTTGCATTGTCCCTCCTAGTGGCAGTACTTAGACACTGCCAAAACACTCACATGTACTCAGATGTGATGTTCATCTGCAGCTAATGTAAATGGCTTGCTGGGATGATGCCGAAGGTCTAAACATTGATTAAGGTTTGATGTCTGAGGCAATAGGCAGCATGCCATCTGTGCCGAACAATCTGATCGGCTCTTCCGTTCTACCCATATCCTCGGGTGAATGGTTCCCTGGAATAAAATATGCTTGGGTGAATTTTCTAGACTCTATGGATACTGTTTTATTGTTACTATAGTTTCAACACTCCTGATACATTATTCCAGCAGTAGTCAGAACATTGTATAGCCTTGATAATCCAATATCCGCATTATAATGCTATTTGGGACAATAGGGCCGCCACCCTGCCATCATACATATCTCTCATATCACAAAGAGGACCCTCTAGGTATCTAGTGTGACTCCCATTGGTGCCGAGATCTCCAATCAGCCCTTACTCCATGCTCGATCCAGAATCAAAGTAGCATGATCTGATCAATTACCTCTCGCATTATTGATGGCTGTACTTCACAGACTTGTCAAAATACTCAGAAACATACATAGAGCCCATCATATGAGCAAGTATGAACAACTGAATCCAGGGGACAGGAAAACTCAAGATGATTGTAAGTGTGTGCATGCAGACTTCGCATACATTGTGGATCAATGAGGTCTAGCTTCGTCGTAGGTTTTCCTTGGGTACAACCAGCCAATGATCTGACTGATAATTAAGACTGAATGTTGCTGAATGACTTGAGATATATGATGTGCAATATCTGAGGCATCGGAGTAGCCGTTGTGCTGCTATTCGTATTTTTGTCAGAATGTAGATAAGCGCCATCAAGCGCTTAGTCTTGAGATCGATGCGAAGCGAGGTGGCTGTGTAAATCAAGCCGTAAACGCGTAAACCCTGTCGACATGTATTTTCCATTCACTCAACACTCTTTTCTTGCACTAAAACCTGTCAACACTGTTGTCTATTTCCTTCCCTTGACAGTCTTTTCATGTTGCCAGTCTGGTCGGTTGTGGATTATGTAACTAGATCAGCGCGTCCAACCCATGCCACTCTAACGATATATATATATAACTTATGGTTCTGGATGGCGACGTCTCAGAAATTAGTTTGACCTGTCTCTGTTGCTTGACTGGGATAGGTGGCATAGACAACTGAAATAGGATAGGGGCATAGGCCAATGTGGACAATGTGGCCCAAATATGCCGAGGGATTGATAAAGTAGGCCCAGATGGATTGGGAATGTGAGGGAAACCTGTTGATGTGACAATAAAGTAGGCATAGATGGATTTGGATGATAAAAGAATCCTGTCGAGGCCATCCATCACCGTGGTGAACCCAAATAAGGAGGCTGCCTTAAAATAGATTGGGTGGTGAGTAATGTAGTCGACACTTTTCTATTTGGCATGGTTGACAATGTCATAGGTACTTTATATGTAGGTACCCAGACTATTGTCTGGGAAGTCACAGTCTGTTGTAGTGAACTGAGTAGTGAGTACACCAGAACATGGCTTCTGGGAAGTCACAGTCTGTTGTGGTGAACTGAGTTGTGAGTACATCTGAGTAGTGAGTACACCAGAATGTGGCTTCCAGGAAGTCACAGTCTGTTGTGGTGAACTGAGTAGTGAGTATATCAGAACATGGCTTCTGGGAAGTCACAGTCTGTTGTGGTGAACTGAGTAGTGAGTACACCAGAACATGGCTTCCGGGAAGTCACAGTCTGTTGTGGTGAACTGAGTTGTGAGTACATCTGAGTAGTGAGTACACCAGAATGTGGCTTCTGGGAAGTCACAGTCTGTTGTGGTGAACTGAGTTGTGAGTACATCTGAGTAGTGAGTACACCAGAACGTGGCTTCCAGGAAGTCACAGTCTGTTGTGGTGAACTGAGTTGTGAGTATATCAGAACGTGGCTTCCAGGAAGTCACAGTCTGTTGTGGTGAACTGAGTTGTGAGTACATCTGAGTAGTGAGTATATCAGAACATGGCTTCTGGGAAGTCACAGTCTGTTGTGGTGAACTGAGTAGTGAGTACATCAGAATGTGGCTTCCAGGAAGTCACAGTCTGTTGTGGTGAACTGAGTTGTGAGTACATCTGAGTAGTGAGTACACCAGAACGTGGCTTCTGGGAAGTCACAGTCTGTTGTGGTGAACTGAGTAGTGAGTATATCAGAACGTGGCTTCCGGGAAGTCACAGTCTGTTGTGGTGAACTGAGTTGTGAGTACATCTGAGTAGTGAGTATATCAGAACATGGCTTCCGGGAAGTCACAGTCTGTTGTGGTGAACTGAGTTGTGAGTACATCTGAGTAGTGAGTACACCAGAGTGTGGCTTCCGGGAAGTCACAGTCTGTTGTGGTGAACTGAGTTGTGAGTATATCTGAGTAGTGAGTACACCAGAACGTGGCTTCCAGGAAGTCACAGTCTGTTGTGGTGAACTAAGTAGTGAGTATATCAGAACATGGCTTCTGGGAAGTCACAGTCTGTTGTGGTGAACTGAGTAGTGAGTACACCAGAACATGGCTTCTGGGAAGTCACAGTCTGTTGTGGTGAACTGAGTAGTGAGTACATCAGAACGTGGCTTCCGGGAAGTCACAGTCTGTTGTGGTGAACTGAGTTGTGAGTACATCTGAGTAGTGAGTACACCAGAACGTGGCTTCCAGGAAGTCACAGTCTGTTGTGGTGAACTGAGTTGTGAGTATATCTGAGTAGTGAGTACACCAGAACGTGGCTTCCAGGAAGTCACAGTCTGTTGTGGTGAACTGAGTAGTGAGTATATAGAACATGGCTTCTGGGAAGTCACAGTCTGTTGTGGTGAACTGAGTAGTGAGTACACCAGAACATGGCTTCCAGGAAGTCACAGTCTGTTGTGGTGAACTGAGTAGTGAGTACATCAGAACATGGCTTCTGGGAAGTCACAGTCTGTTGTGGTGAACTGAGTTGTGAGTACATCTGAGTAGTGAGTACATCTGAGTAGTGAGTACACCAGAACATGGCTTCCGGGAAGTCACAGTCTGTTGTGGTGAACTGAGTAGTGAGTACATCAGAACATGGCTTCCAGGAAGTCACAGTCTGTTGTGGTGAACTGAGTTGTGAGTACATCTAATTGAAATACTTCTGCTCCAATTTGAACAAGACAAATGCAAAACAACACTTATGAGCTGACATATTGAGTTCAAAAAGCAAGAGCTGAATAGGAAACGTAGCGGAACACCGAAGTCACGCCCAAGTAAATGCCCAAGAGGCAAGAATGAGTGTTTGCAGTTGTTTGGTTGAGCGTCTCTTTCAACCAGCCTTAGCTGTGGGTTCACCCTACTCCCTCATGAACGTCTGTTTTCAATCGGATTCACGTAATATGCAAATGGATTTTTTTAATTCAAGGGCAGATTTCTTCTACTTGTACCAATTAATGCGATTGTTCAACTGAAGTTTTTGAGATGGTGAATCACCACTGATTCATCGGGGACTGTGATAAGTTGATAGCAAGGTAAATCCTCGAATGCACATAACTGATGCCTTACACGACCGTTCCGGAATGTAAGGATACGCCAGTTTTGACACTTTCAGATGTAAACGAAAACACGTATTCACATCAACCAATTACAAAGAATTTGACACTGGTAGCGTGGTGTGGGCAATCGAAGCTCTAGATCTCCATTGGAGTCAGCACGGAACCAAACATCGCTATCAAGGTGGCAATGTGTTGGGTCTGGGCTATCTCCTGATGAGGTTATAGGATTGATTGTGGTGTTGTAAGTACGGATCTATGCTGCTTAGGTCAAAATGTAACCCGTTGATTGGGTCCTCTTCTCTGCTCCTTCTCACTTATAACCTCAACTGTAATCCTGAATGTGAATCGTCTTTGGGTCATATACCTCCAATCATCCAATTGGGGGCGGTCTGAATGTTGTTGGGTCTGGATGAGACTGGGAGGGACCAGAGGGCTTCACTTGTAACGTACACATTTCAGCTTCTTATACCGTTGTCTTGAGCTCATCCAGCATCTCAAACATCATGACAGAACAGTGCGATCCATGTCATAATCATTGACTTTGCAGTTCCCATCATTCACGACGAAGCAGCTTGATCTGGATATTGTACACTAAGTTTGACACTTTTTCGAATTGGGAGAGGTTAATCAGCGGATGACGTGCTGTGAGAGTCTCAGAGACTCAATGTCTGTGATGCGTCTGAGATAATTATTCATCCGACTCTTTAAGTCAACTTACAAATCAATGTCTTCAACTTGGTATTCTCTGCAATAGTATGACGTTTGGAACTCGGGTACTGACTTCTGAGTAAAGAGTTTGGCATTTGCCTCAGGTGCCCTTCAGCGAAGCCTGATCTATACTCACATGGGCAGAACAGTGAAGAGCAGATCAAGCGCTTTGCTGAGGATCAGGATTATTATCTTCAAAATGTGTAAGTCATTGAACACTATCCTTATGCTTTGGGACAATGTATTCTCAGAGATAAACTCAACAATACTCCGTCTTCGGCTGGTAAGGAGGTTCATAAGGATATTGCCAGGCTTTAACGGCATTGATAGCTCTCGTAAGGATGTTCCTTCAGGATCATCCTTCTCAAGCAACACTCTTTTCTTTGACTGCAGCAGATATGAGACAGAAATTGTCCAAAAAGCCGGAATTAGTTAAGAAACTGATACCAAGCTGGGTGAGTTGCTGGTCTTTCCATGGGTTTCCTTCAAACAGAGAGTATAGCCTATCGGTTGCAGGAGAATAACCCCTGGTCCTGGTTATCTCGAGGTCTGTTAAGTGTCCTTTCAGGAAAGACATGTGTGACGTCTGATTTAGGCTCTTGTTGAGGATCATGTTGATTGTATCTTTGAGGATATTGCTAACTTCAATGCTACTGGAATTCAAATAAAGAATGGCAATCACAGGACTTATGACACTATCATTTGTGCCACAGTAAGCCATCAACGATTCTCAAATGTATAATAACACTATGGCAGGGCTTTGACATGACCTATAGTGCATGTTTTCTGTTGATTGGATGAAATGGTGCACAACTAGATGAAAGTTATGCTGAGAGCCCGTATAGCTATCTGTAAGTGGATCTTTGCAGACCGATACTTAGTACCTTAAAGTCTAGTGGGATCGGAGTACCAGGGTTTCCCAACTACTTTTGTAGACTTAATTTTCTCACCGAATCACTTTAATGTCACTTAATCCCATTGCAGGCTTTTTTGGTCCTAATTCCCCAGTCGCTCAAGGCTCGTTGCTTCCTCCTGGAGAAGCCCAGGCCGAGTACATAATCAACATGGATCATTCACTAAGCACGACTCTTGTGCTCACTCTTCTTTCAGGCAATCATCAAACTCCAAACTCAGGACATCAAGAGTATGATGCCAACACTTGCCACCACTCGTAAGTTTGCCGAGCACACTGACAAGTGGATGCCTAGAGCTGTTTGGAGTGCCGGTTGTAGGGTGAACTCTGTATCTTAGCACACAAGGATATTGCTGACCAGATAATCCAAACAGAGTTGGTATAAGAACCACACTACTGATGCTCAAGTTTCCGCAATTTGGCCTGGGTCAACTGGGCATTATGTTGATGTGTTGGCGCAGCCTCATTAGGAGGATTGTGTGTTGTTCTCTTCACTCTCCATTCAAACTAATTATGAAATACATAGACGAGTACACCTACATCAATACCAACCCATTTTCCTACCTTGGAGACGGATTTACACATATTGAGCATGTAGGCGGAGATCATACTTGGAACTTGGGAATCAGAACGAACAGCATGAAGGATCACCCTGCACTGAGCATGGAAGGAGGACTCAGGTGTGAGCTTGAATGTAACAAACATTGAATGTATGATTGTAAAGCTGTGACAAAAAGACTTTAGCAGACATTCCTTTCCGAAGTCGGAAGGACTCGTCATTGACTCATCACCAACAGCTCCCAATTTGTATGCTGGATCAAATACAAAGCCTATGTATTGCAGTGCAAGTAGATCAATGGACAGGGGACGAGTAGAAGTAACTCATGAACCTCATAGACTTGATAATCAGCCTGATTAAACCCACAGATAGTGAAAACCTAGTTCGTCTTTCTGACAGGGGCAGTGTCAGAGTTCGTCATTGTTAACAATGGCTTCCTCTACTTGGAATCTTCTGAGTGAGATGACATCAGGGTGCAGCAGGAAGAGATCCACGCTAGAATCAAAAATCTCCTAACCAAACCTCTCATTATTTTAGGAACCATCAATTGTGATTCTGCCCAATGCTCTCGATGCAAATGCACTATTGCTCTCAACAAACGTTCCGACTTCTATTCTTGGTTTGAAAAACCAGCCTGTTCCGTCTCACACACGATCAACTGTCTTTAAATAGAAGAACACTTAGAGGGAAGCAGTCCAAAGCCAAGACTTTGAAGATGAACGTGAAGAGGAAGGTAGAAAGAGGGAGTGGAAAGTCATCTGCTCAGGGTTTTGGAGATATCCCTCTTGCAAAAGAGACTCAGTGGCCAACATTGGTTATAGCACAACTTGTCACTCTTTCTCTGAAAAGATCAACTAGTAATATCACTCCTCAATTAGCCAGGATTGTGGCGATAGGCCTTCGGGAGCTTCCTGTTCTCTTGCTACTGAAAGTAAGAAGTACTAGTAAATAGTAACTTACTGGTGATCATTGTCATGTCATGTCGCACTTAATACCTCTCGAATTTTCGAGTTCATGATGTTGTGTGAGCTTGAGATGGTGCATCAGAATCTTTTAATATCTGCTAAGTTTCAAGATGCTGCATCTCGAGTATGATTCACCTTCATGAGGAATATCCACTGGGTTGATTACTCATGCATAGCACATGGAGATCCCGAGCTTATCTGTTATCTTACTCACAATTGCTGTTACGATGAATGGAGCTCTGTATCACTTTCACCCAATGCTGCTTCATTGCTCTGCTATCAGTCATCGAACTTGCATCAAAATAATCTTGTGTTCCCATAACCCCGGGAAGTAATCTGTGTACTGTCATCGCTGTCATGCGAGATCAACTTGCGAACATGGTTGTTGGACAATCCCTTATGAAATTGATCAGCAAAGTACCTTTGCATCACTTCCTTCACCTACTTGCCACGCGGTACCATCACAGCGATTCAGGAACCCTTTTCCACCTACCATTCGTTTCCAAAACCCTTTGGCCACTCGATTGTCTTCCATCACGTACCGTTTCTCATGCAGGCAGGGGCTATCCAAAGTGGTTGTTAACGGAACCATTGTCAATAGGTTTGGCATTTAACAGACTGCAAACGATCAGATTCGGCTAGTGGCATTGAAGAGTGACTCATGCACTCGGAGTGCATAGTAATATTGTATTGTAATACGTCGAGGTCCAGCCGAGACCAAGAAGACGGACTGACCACTACTTTGCAACGACATGTCTATCAAACAACTGAGGAGGTACGGTATGTCAACTCTGGAGCACAGAAACCACTTGCTGCGAAGGGGTTACATCAAACAGCGACAATGGGCCCGGCATCGTGCTAACATAGTGACATAAAGAGAATCGCGGTGGGTCTGAAAGGATGTTAACCTGAACATGTCGTTGAGATTGTTGTGATGAGACAAAAGGACGTTCTAGATGGAACATCAGGCAAACAGAAGACGGAAGAGGCAGTGAATCCGAGTCCTCCCGATTAGCCAAAGTGCATCGTGAAATACTAATATGCTGAGAGCGCTTCAGTAGTAGAGCACTTGTGGTGATACATAGTAGAGAATGCGGCCGCCAACTGAGATGGGAACCTGGTAGATGGGTTGGAATGGCGAATCAAACTGCATTGTTCAAGCGTCGAAACAAAATGGAGACAGCTGGGTAGGTATTGAATGCATCGGATGCATTGAAAGGGAGTACTATAGACGCTCGTTGGAGGATGGTTGTAGCAGAATCAAGGGAAGGACCTAAAACAGTGATAGAAGCGTCAAAGTCACATTTTCCGTTATATAAATTCCCTTGTAACGTTCAGTAAGTCTCTTCTCCTATACTCAAGTGCATTGTAGGCGGACGAACAGAATGAAGATCTTTGTTGGCAAACAACGACTGCAATCTCAGAGAAGACTACTTGATAAATTGCCAGATTTCTACGAACATCTCGGATTTCACCCCATCAGCACAATCGAATACCCCGTAAATGAACCGCCGATGGTGAAGCAGTGGGCGTATATCAACCGAATACAACACTCACTGTCTGTCTTTGAACTAAACTGATTTACTGAACTTGGTATCGTCAGAATCCAACTTCCATGGAAAAAAACTTGGAACCTCAAGCCGAGCTAAGAACTTGTCAGCAGCGGCAGCGTCTGATGCTGTTCCGATTGGACACGCTCTTGTTGCAACATTTCTGGAAGCACTCATGAAAACTTGATCGATACCCTAATACTAATGAAACGGTGCATTCTGCTCACACTGAATCTGAGATTTGATGAAAGAGGGAGGCGAACACGTTCCGATTCGGACCGCATCATACTTACACCGCGTTGATGCCGCATTAGATTCAGGTTCAACATCAGGTCCACCCTTCCGCAGATGGGTGGTGATAAAGTCGAGAAAGCTCTACCCCGAGTACATTTGGTTATTTGCCGAGATGTCACGATGTAACATATTATATGATCCATACGCAGCAGCTTCAATTTTCCTTTTCTTCTCTGCTTCAATGAACCTCTACCTAACCGGTTCCTCATTCCTCAACTCAGAATACCAAGATTCAGATGGGACAACAGTGTATAAAGTCTACACCCCATTCTATCGGAAATTGAACCTCGACCATTAGTTGTCTTATCCATTCTTACAGAATGTCGAGAGTGAGGACTCGGATGTACTAGAAGGTCAATTCGCACATCTTGCTCGAATCGAATTTAAAACTACCACATAACCGGTTATCTATTCCAAGGGAAGGGAGCTTGGTACAAAGGGGGTGTTCAAGAAGGCAGAATGGGGATGGTTGGGGAGGTGAGTGTTGATTAATACTAAATATCTTCAATGAATCTGATTGATTTGAAGAGACCACGTATTTACTACATCGGATGGGAAAGAGTATAAATGAATCCTTTCGTGAATTGACTTATTTTCAGCGACTTGTGGCTTGAAGTGTCTTCGTTAAAGTACATCGTCGGCCATTATAGGAACCAATGTAGCCTAACAGCTAGTATGCGAGTATAGGCTTGTTGTCAGATTGAACGGCTTTTCTTCCGTGACCGTCCCGAAGATCAGTCTGATCTCATCCGGTGGGTACAGAGGTCGGCTTTTTTGCATGCTTTTCCTCTTCAGAGCCTCCAGTACTTCGATCTCGGCTTTCAGAACAACGAGTGCGTGGCAAGTGCGTGGCGTAGTAGAGGTCCACACGGGAGTCGCTTGGAGCCATTCAAAATTTCCGTTTCCAGATCTCAATATTAACGTTGTATGGTCTAGTGGTCAACACGTGGGTTCCTGATTGAGCATTTATGGCAAGTTTTTCTCCTAGCCTCCGATTTCGATCCCCGTTGTTAAACAAATGTATGGCTTAGTGATCAACGGCTTTTACTGTATGCGAGCTTGTCGTGTCTACTTTATCCTTGCATTCAAATGAAATAGAAATATGACTTGGCACTCATTGGTGTCGGTGCACGTACGTGCAAGACTTGTTTTGTCCTGTTGAACTATTCGAACGCTCACTTCCACGGTACGTCGCAGTTATTATGGGTGAGTGGGTAACACACGTCACCCAATTGATTGGTTTTTTTTTCCGCAGAACTCGCCTGCACCTATTTGGCCCATAGCGAAGTGATCGTCCCGTTGATCAGTCTGATCTCATGGCCCGATTGGGTGTATGGTGTAGTGGTCAATGTAAGCCTTATAGCTGTCGTACCTTTTTTCGCCTAGCCTCCGATGGTTCGATCCCCGCTGTTAAACAACGAATGTATAGTGATCAACACATTGCTGCTTTTCCTGTATAACCGAACATGAGTATAATATGGCGGTCAATACACTCACTCGTGTCCGATTCCTTTTTTGTGCCTGCAAGACTTGAAGCTTGCTTTGTCACACACTTCCAAGCAACGAGTGTATGAGTTACAAGGTTGATATCCGTCGATGACGTCCAATAACATGAACTTGAAACATAGGGCTACACTATAGCTGTCAGCACGCAATCGTAGATTTATTACAACATGACATCAGCTGCATCCATAGCACCGCACCAGTCACCAGTGACTAGGCTTACTGCGGTTTGTTGTTCAGGAGTCCGGAGATGAAGAAGCATAGATATATTGTTCATTTATCTACGTACTCGCCTCATCGGGATAATCCCTGTGACTGGCATTTCATCTTGCCGGTAATAGACATACTCGACACTTTTAGCCTTAAGAACGTGTGCATGACGTAGTGGTTAGCACGCGAGTGACCTGGCAATAAGACTATATTTTGGATCTCAAGCCACCTGTATCACTGCAATATCACACATTTCCACATCATAGGAACGAGTACGTAGCCTAGCGGCTTAGTGTGCGACTGTCTCGTGCCGTTGCCATTTTTGTATCGCATCTCAGATTCTCAATCCCACTAAGTATCTCCGGAGGATATGTATTTCATAAATCATAAAGATCCTACTTCAGTCATTTGAGATCTCAAGCCTCCTAATGCTACACCTTTCCCCATCATAGGAGCAAGTGTGTAGCCTAGCGGCTGGTATGCGAGTATGCGTAGGGTCTCTTGGATTTTTGTATCGCCCTTTTTGATCCCACTGTGTCCTCCCTCCGGAGAGCTGTTCGTATCATAAAGTTTCTAGTCTCCCGACAAGTACTCCACCTTCAACTTCACTACAGTACTGTTGTTCAGTTGGTCAATACTGTGTAAGCGGAGATCGAGGATTTTTCTTGCAGCGGGATGGTTCGATTCTGCCTCTCCGCTTTTATCGGAACATGCTCAACTCCCAATACAGGGTTTGCGCACTGACTTCATCAACTTGAATTGAATCCTCCAAGTTGTCAGGGCGACACCTTTGTTCTCAATGGTCTGTGCGCATGTCACTGCGAGCCCTTCACCCGCATCAACGAAGAGTGTGGCGAATCGAGTCACTCCGGCTGCTGCGAATAAGCCATTGAGTCCCGATGATAATGATATTGGCAAAAGAGAGTTGACAAACCATTTGATTATCGGATACGTTTTCAACCCGTAGGTCTCGGACTCGGTTCTGCAGTTATATTAGTTTTAATGCGCAAGCCTTGCACTAAAGTAATAACCAACCGTTGAGCCCAAATGATCAACTAAAACACTCACCGTGCTCGGTTTTCTCCTCGTGTTCATATATATTCCCCGTGTATGAACAAGTTCTGCTTCCATATGCGTATTTAATTCTTCCTGGTATTACGGTATGTAATTCGTCTCCCAGGATCCGGGAATCAAAGAAAACCAGATCAGCAATCAGCGCTCGACGCACCGGAGTTCATTAAAGCGTTTATTGTTCACGTATATATCTAGATCGTCTGTCCTCAATTAGAAAGCTTACAAATGGTCCTGCGCCCTATCCAACTAGTCGTCTCCTCTCTTTCGGAGCTATCTGACTACACCCGCTCCAAAAGAGTTACGGCCTTCGAACGTGCCACAACTGGTCTCGGTGTATCGGTACATACTTGTACTTATACAACATTATGAACCATAAGCAGACAGCTGCAGTTCAAAAATAACCTAACACGTGCCTATCGGCCCGCATTGTTCGGGGCTCCGTACTACTGAGATATTCGCATACTGATTCCTCTTGGTGCATTTTCACCTTCATTTGTTCCTTGCATACTGTGAGTTGCAGCGGAACATGGCTGTGCTAACTAGCGCCAGCTTACGGCATAATGCAAACGGAGGTCGGAACAAAGTTCTAAAAGGACAATCGCCAAACAATCGGCAATTGCTACTTGAAATATGGTAATAATAACCTTGATATGTACCAGTCTGTGCATGTTCTACCTTTTCTTGCTCAAGTTTGAAGCAACGACCCAATCCAAGGAAGAACCGTTGATATTCTTACTTGCCAATACCGCCACAACCCTATCAAGTTTTCGGGGAACATATAAAAATCCCAGTCTGATTTCACGTTTCTTCAGCTGGTCTCATCTTAAAAACTTTCGACACGATGCAATCCAAGTTTCTATTTATGGTTTTTATTTCCAGCCTCGCAGTCAATGCGTTGCCAGTGCCTGCGTCGCCGAAGTAAGTACGTTGAGTAGCCTCGCTTCGTTCTGACCTTTCTGCTATCTGAAGCCTTCAAGAACTGATTCAGTATATTCTTTGTCTCCAAATGGAGCGTTGCTCATAATCTGCAGGCGACAGCCAGGGAAAGACAGTGGTGCTCAGGACAGGCCTTCTATTTCGACTGAGTTCAATTCGAATACTGAGCCCGAACAGCCTGCTCCTCCACCTAGATATTCTTTTGAAAGCTCTGGGAACCAGTATGCTGATTTTCTGCACCTTTACTGACTCTCATCATTTGCAGTGTTACCGGTATTTTTGATATTCCTTTTCCTTGGTCACGGTTTTAATTTCCTTAGTCGACAATAAAGGAGAAGTCACACTTGCGTACCAACCGGATTCTACCCCCAGTGCTTCAGGTATCTTGTTATCTCGCTTCTCTGATCCTGGTTCAGTGCATCTTTAGGCAGCGGACCACCGCCTATTCCCAATCGTGCCACAAAACGTACTTTAATATTTATTTGTCTCGTCGGAATTCTAACTTTGTCGAACAGCTAAAACGGACAGTAAACAAGGACCCCCACAAGTGATCTCTTTTTTTGTTCGGTTGCTAGAGTCAAGTACTGATACGTTTCCGAATACTTAGAAGGCGCCATCTTTGGTGAGCCAACAGATGTGATTCTCATCTGAGCACTGACATGTTACGGATAGCAGGGCGAATCATGGAGTGCGGTGAGCCACCACATGTGGTATCTTTCTTCTTTCGGGAATTGAACGTTACGGATAGCTTACGGGATAGCTTACGGGCAAGCCTTCCGCAGCCCAACGGCAGGGTGCGACGGTGAGTCGCCAGATGTCTTCTATTCCCAATTACTGAGACGTTCGGATAGCACCAACCTTAGATGACATTTATTCTAATGCGATTACTGAGACATTCGGATAGTATGCAAGTCCACAACGAGCCGTTTCGTATTTGTTTCGAGTACTGATATGTTCAAATAGGCTACATCGTCTGCTGTGGTAGCGACGCCTGTTGAACACGTGAGTTACATAGATCGATTTATATAATGGACAGTAACTCGGTCTTTCGCGTCCGATAGCACGGCAGACCTTCTTCGGTGAGCCTGATGTAATCTCTGAGACATTCTGACAGCATGCAAGTCCACAACGAGCCATTTCGGTTTTGTTTCGAGTACTGATATGTTCAAATAGGATACATCGCCTGCTATGCCTATTGCAAAGCCTGCAGACCCTGTGAGTTACACAGATCGATTTATATAATAGACGGTAACTCACTTTCTTTTCACATCCCACAGCCCAAGCCTGGTATGAAGGAGAGATATCAGCGTAAGAAGGAAGAAATAAAGTCGAAGCTTGTGAGCCCAGAATTCTATTTCTTTCGAGTACCAAGGCATTTGAAGACGCGAAATAAAGGCAAGGCACCGGTGAGTCACTAGATGCGATCTCGCTTTTTTTGATACTGAGACGTTTTGATAGCAGCAAGACGTCCAGAGCAGCTTCGTGCCCGTGAGTGAGCTCCTTGGTTTCATTTTCGAGAAATGAGACACGAATAGCACGACGGTACCGTCGGTAGCAGCGGTGGCTTTGTGAGTCAATCCTAGTTCTTTTCCTTTTCGAGTACTGAGATGTGGATAGGCTCATCCTGTGAACCATGTAAGAAGCAATTTCATTTTGTCCTTGGTACTGAGACATGAATAGTTTCCGAAGCCTGATCACAGTGTGAGTCAACCAACCCATTTATTCTCGTTTGTGATATGACGAATAGGGTTCACATGGTCAAAATTCGAGGCCTGCTCCTGTCTACTCTGTGAGTCGTCAGATATGATTTCGTTTTGCGAGTGCTAAGAGTCTAAGACATAACGAATAGGGTTCATATGGTCCTTCGCACGGTCCGATGCCTGCTCCGATGCCTGCCCATCCTGTGAGTCGTCAGATGTTATTCGTTTTTCGAGTACTAAGACATGACGAATAGAATGATCTGCCTTTGCAGCCTGCTCCTCCGCCTGCCCACTCTGTGAGTCGTCAGCTGTAATTTCGTTTTGCGAGTACTAAGACATAATGAATAAGTAGAGTCCATACGCGATGCCTGCTCCCCAGAATGCACCTGTGAGTCGTCAGATGGTTTTCGTTTTGTGAACTTATCAGTGGTTATGGTGCTGCTTATAAGTGCAATTAGTGAGCTTTAGCGCGTTTAGCGCGTTTAGTGATGGATGTCGTAACTTTCTCATCCCTCATTTCTAAATTTGCTAAATTTGCTAATTCCACTAAACGTCGGCTAACTAGTTTCCTGATAAGTTGAATACCAAGACATAACGAATAGGGTCCATACGGTGCGATGCCTGCGCCGCCTGCCCCTGTGAGTCGTCAGATGTAATTTCGTTTTGCGAGTAGCAAAAGAGGTACGATAGGATGAGGCGGCGGTAGGAACCGAGTCCGTGGAACGAGTGGGGATATTTAAGACGACAGATGAAGCACGAGGCAGAGAGCATATGTCGGAAATGTCGGTATGGGGTCAGAGTGGTCACAGCCGCGGTGGAAGACAAGGAGGTGTTATTAATCATGTACTCCATCGGGTCTGAAATCTGAGAGGCCTGAGTCCAAAACGGATGCGTCTCGACTGCGAGATATGTGAGATATGTGAGCCAAAAAAAAACAATTCGAGAAATCAAGACTTACTAGTGCCTTGCCATTGAGGACACACAAGCATAATACGTTCGATTTCGTTCGTATCGCGTTCGACGGCCCAAACTCGTCGGTTTTGCCACAAATTGCGGTGTTTCCATGTCCGTGGAAACCGGCTTGTGGTAACCATTGGAACTCATGTTAAGCGGAAAGCGGAAGTGTACCGATCGGCGATAACAGAGCCTCGATAGGGACGTTGGTGAAGGGAAGATGTAGAAGAGGAGAATGCGAATCTATTTTTCCTGCGTTCGTGAATTTGGTGATGTTCGAGAGGCTGAAACCGGATGCGTTCAGGTGAGAGAGTGTTGGGAAGATGACGGAGTGGTTATCGAAGGCGAGCACTACTGGCACTTCCAACAGAAGCTCGCGAAGGGAATTTCACCTTCTACAAAGCAGATCAAATAATGAAGATCCGATACAAGGGTCAACTGGCAACTGTTTTGGTCACGAGAAGCTAATGAGAACTAAAGCAACTTACCACAGCTATCAACAAGCGGAGCATATTGCGTCGTTCCGACCCTTCCTCCCAATGCATCCGCTCATCGCAGTGATCCGTAAGGGCCACAGGCCCGAATCATGTCGCAGGTTGCTTGGTGAAGAGACATAACCGCGGAGAGGAAAGGTGTCGAGTTAACAAGGCCTACGCGTTACCCACTGAGGACCTTCAGCGACATGGATACTCCTCCAAGGCCCATTGTTCAAATTTCAGCCTGCTGATGCGGAGTCCGTTTGTTAGAGTACGAATGCTATGCAAGAAGGGACTGGATTAGAAAGCGCTGAATTCAAAACGAATAGCTTACCGTGTCAAAAGTCGACTAGAGACGTGGATCTTCCTTAAGCTTCAGCGCTTCAGCAACCATGGTAATAAACCGAGCTGCGGGTAGTCGGGATCGATACGGTTCAAACGACGGCAGGTATTAGAAAAGAAGGATTCCCCGCTCACTGGAGACGGGGCAGAAGTGCTCACAGGCAACCTTCTGGGTACTGAGAGTATGGGCAAAGCAAAGAAGCGATTACTATATGTAAAATGTGAGATTAGACGCGGCTACTATATAGAAATATACACGCTTACACTTAGGCCTTTCCATCATCAACTACCCAGTAAGCCTCCTAGTCCCAAATCCCCACTGCTACGGCCTTTCCTTGTCATTGTGGCTCGCTTGTAGAGCCTTGGTGTTCGGGTGTGGTGACCGTTGTAATCGAAGAGCGATGACGGTCACATGCCAACTGAGGGGAGAGTCTGCGTTATGGTATCTGAACGTGTTCTGAAAGCATGAAGGTCAGGAAAGCGTCAAAGAGAAAGATATTGTAAAACTTACTTACTACTAAGAGGGTCCGGCAAGATGTCCAAACTAGAGACAAGTGGCAGGAACAGATGAATTCGAATATTATGAGTGCTTTCTGAGGGTTCTGAGGTCAACGGCGCAGCATAGAGAAATATAGGAACTACTTACCAAAAAGTCTGTCCGGAATCATGATGTAACCGGCGCTAAGACGATTGTCTTGCCAACTGAGACATCCGTGAAGGCGAAATAGATGCGGTGTTGGTTATGCCATTTGAGCTCAACGGAAGGCACGGAACCAGTGGGTTAACCGTTAGACTTAAGGTGCAAGATCTGCAGTGTGACATACCGTCAATAATTTCAGTGATACACTTGTATAGTATACATGTTTCACTTTGTATTTCTCTTCAGCATCTCTTTCAAAAGCAGCTTCTGCTCGTCCTCAGCCACTACCAACTTCTCTCGAACCTTTACCAACTCACTCCGTGTATCAGCCAAGTCACTCCGTGTATCAGCCAAGTCGCTCCGTAACTCAGCCAACCTCTCTTTCAAGAACCCATTCTCGAGCTGCAAGTTCTTGAGCATTGCCTCTGTCTCCATCTGGACCTTGACTTGTTGTACGGCATCCATCACCGTGACTGATTTTGTATCTGGTTTGATGTTGCGAGTATCATTCAAGCCTGGCTGCGGGGCTGGCTGCAGGACTAGCAAACATGAAACATGGGCAGAGTGGATGTGGCAAGGCTACTCACCGGACACGGGTTTCTTTTGCGAAGCAAGGGTACCAAGTACAGGGCCATCTACAAGTAGGAATCAGCACAAAGATTGGTTACGCACTGTAGGGACAGTATACCAGATTCTCGGTCACTGGACGAGTCCATGTCTGCTAAATCATGAGGCGAGGAAAATAAAATGGAAACGAAACGCACAGAATGCTCTGTTGGCCTCCGAGTGCCTAGAACTTGTTGTTGATCTTTCTGAATCTGATTCGTACAGACGGGCTGCTTTGTTACAGGTGATTTGAGCTCGAGCGAACAGGAAGACATACAGCTACTGGGCAATGTTTTGCGATATTCGTGTTCACTGCTATCATTAGTATTCGGATTCATTATGTTTGTGAGAGGAGACCGCAAATAGCTAGTACGACGACGATTCTTTTTTCGACGATGGTTAAACAGGTGCGGAACCTGGCGTTTGAGGGCTTCCGCGTGTGTGAGGGTCGTATTTATCATGTAAGAGGCACGTGGAAGAAACGTTCCCACTAAAAATAACGCAGTCGCGTCTTTCACGTGTTTCGAGCCTAGGCCAGGGCTCCAGACCACGAACTCAATATCCTGGTTTGAGGCTCTCCAAGCCTCACTATCCTCCTGCTTGCCCTGCTTCATCTATAAAACCCTCATCCAGCTCCGACGACCCTAATTCCAACTGTCCGCCCCAACATCTCCGTGGCATCTCCATGCTTTATTAAGCTTTATTATTCAACCATAACAGTTCTTCTACGTCGCTAGACAAAACTCTGTCTCTCAATTCTGACATTGGTGACTCCCGTAGACGCTATAAAACGAAATCTAAAGGGGAAATATCGTTTTTTGATCCCATCTATTCGGTAAACATCCTCCACCCATTCATCTACCCGACAACGATGAGGAACACACATTCCTTTGTCCACGCCATTCCTTATGAACCTCACATTCCTCCTCCTCATGCACATTTGACTCGGACGCTGCTCTGTTCGATTCTGCTGCTATAAACCGATTCACAGCCCAAGATCTCGCTGCGCAGGTTTTAGCACAGCACGAAGCTGAGCGTCTGGCCAAGGAAGGACAACGGCGGAAGAGATGGGAGAGGAAGGAGCTCAAGCGGCTGGCTGCTCTAGCAACTGGAAACGATGGGGAAGTGAGTTTGAAGGGTTTCAGGGTTCCGGTGGTAGGCCTACGCAGTACAAAGGTATTCCTTCGCCTCTCCTACGGTCAGCTCACGACGTACGAGACGAAGATGATGATGATGAAACGGATTTAGACGGGATAACCTACACCCGCTCATCCAATTCCGCGAATGGAGGCTCTCGTAGCGGCGGAAGATCGAATTCAGGTTCGAGGACTAGTTCGTCGGGTCCTCTTCATGTTCCTCCTGACCTACCTCGTTCCAAGGTCGAGATCCCGCAGCGCTAAACATTCCTCATCGTCCAAAACCCATTCTTGGGCCTCAGTCGCTTCTGTGGGATCAACGCAATCACCTACCTCGGTAGGATCATCCGTCGCAGCCGGCCCTCTCCCTCTTCTAGTAAAGGGAACGATGTATAGATTCGAGGGTGTTGATTTCGATAATTTCCCTCGAATCTATCATGATGATGACGAACGATTCCCTAGTGTTGGTTCGGGCACTCGGGCATAATGAATCCCCGTTATAACGAATTGCCGGTGCTACACCAACGTCCCAGGCTTTCGCATTATAAGGTCAGTTGGTTCCTTTCATTCGATTCGAGTTCTTATTCTTATTCTTAACAGGACCTCTACCTACTACAGGTGACTAACGAGGATTTAGTCCCCATCGAAAAGCATACACTCCCAACAGCGGTTTAGATGTCGCCGAATAAGCGGTGACTGGTGACCGCTCCTCCATTATACCCGTGTTCGTTTTCGTCGTAGGAGAAACGTCCTCCCCTCGGGACAACAATCCACCTCGTTCAATGACTTCCTGACATGTCTCATTGGAGGAGACAGTGCAGTCTTTTCGCTCGGTTGTATGCGAAATAACGGCGACGGTTCAGTTTTGATACGACGTTGAGTTTATGAAGGCAGCGGGGAGTTGGTGAAATCGTGGTCAGAACTGACGGGTGAAGCAAGGCCTGGGGAAGTGTTAGAATAGGATAGTAAGACGAACAAACAGACCGAGGCTTCATTAAGCTTCATTACATGTACCGGCTCTCTCGGCTCGACCCCAAATCTCAAAGTATTCAATCACAGACTCTCGGTACTATGAGCACATTGAAGTACTCAATCCGTATGGAATCCAGTTTACGCGAGCGGAGCCTAGTTCTGAATTCTAGATCAGGAATTAGCAGGAAGACTGAAAGCCACTTACATCGAATTTGAATTTGAATAGCGTGTGTTCATCGAGACGCCATATTCGCGTTCGTGCGTAGAAGACAAGGTTCTACCAGCCAATCTTCGACCAAAAATGGATCCAATCTCCCTCTCCTCGTTACCCAACAGGTCTCTTGCGGACGTACTACCGAGAAATCTGGCAAGATACCAAACGTGTTATAGAACAATCGCGGGGTGGAGACAGAGCCTCTAAGAGCTCATACAGCGTCTCCTGACACTCAGAGAGTACTGAAGGGGCCAGAGATCGGATGGTAGGTCTAATCAGAGGTAAAGAGGTAACGAGGGACATTAACACGTGACCGTACACTGTCTGATTTATATCCGTCACTAGCTAATCCGTCGCTGGTCCTCTCGATGTTCCGCACACCTACGACGTTTTCTTCAGGGGTTATCTCACAATTGGTAAAAATCTTCGTTTATCATCTTGATCTAACGCCTTACAGGTTAACTTTTTACGGATATATATCGTAGTCTCAACCCAGCATCTCAATTCGTTGAAATAGATTCCTCAATACCTCCCCAACCAGAACAACCAGCCCCCCCAGCCAGTAGCGATGCGTCCCCAGTATCGTCGGGATCACTGGGCCGACCTTCCGTCAGTCGCAGCGGTTCTTTCTCAGGTCCTCCATCCTCCAGCGCCGTCCTCCTCCCCACACCCGGAAAAAGCATCCTCAAAAAATCAACAACAAAGGAACAATCCCTGATTTCACAATGGACGACTAAAATCACCGCTGGGCTCGGTTCTGCTTCGTCTGTTGGATCGAATTCGGAGGAGAAACCGTTGAAGAGGGCGCATTTTATATTGCCTGAAATCGCGATTGTGTATCCTATTTCTAGTATGGTACCGCCGAGTACCCCGACGCTTAAAGAAGAGAAGCGCGCTATTGAGGAACGGGAGAAGGAGAGGCAGTGGAAGGTTGTTAGAAGGGCGCCATCGCTTTCTTCGATGCAGTCTAGCATTGATGAGGAGTGGTGGCCCATGTCCAAGGTGGAATCGTTTTACAGAGAGTGTTGTGGCACCGACGACGAGGTTGACCAAATCGTGTCTAAAGCTCTCCTCGTAAGTCGTTCTCGTTGTCTTCGCATCTAATAACGATTCCTCAGTCCACTTCCGATGCTTCTCCGCGTACCCTAACCCTCTCAGGTCTCCTCGTCCCTCCCGCCGGTTCCCCCATGCAAGTTATAACTCCCCTCGCAGATATCCTCTCAATCGAATGGGGCCTTCGTCGTCTCACACTATCGTACACTCACCTCACAGCCGCGTCTCTCAAACCCATCCTCCACGCGTTACTCATTCCGAATTCACTCACCTATCTCTCGCTCGAGGGAAACACAAAATTGAAAGGCGAGGCGTGGAGAATGGTCTCCGCCTTTATGCACGAGACCAAATCGCTCAAATTTCTCGACTTATCCAAATGTCCTAGTCTAGGCTTCGAACGAAAGGGCATGGAATATATCGTCGAAGGACTACCTAAACTGGGAGAACAAGGCTTACAGTCGCTCAAACTCGACTCGCTGACGCTCCCAGTACCAAGTCTGGAAGTGTTGGCTCGAGCAGTTCGAAAGAGCGGACTTGTAAATGTGAGTTTACGGTACAACAAGTTAGTTTTTCTTTCTCCTGTATCTACATCGACTAACGACTGTCGTAGAATCAACTCCTCAGGCGGAGCGGTGGCAATCGCGCTAATGTGTCGTGATTGGCCAGATGTGGTTCCCGCCCCCATAGTCCCTTCTTCCGCATCGGTAGCACCTTCAGCACCAACGCCAGCACCAATGACACCACCCATGTCTCCTCTACTCTCTGCTCCTCCGGCAGGGAATCGAACTGCGCTACTACCCCCGCCAAAACATCCGGGAATGCAAACCACTTATACGCCATATGTTCCTCGTTCAAAACGAGGTGCTGCTACCACACCCACGACAGCAAATGGTACCATCATATCCTCGTCCCAAGGAGGAATTACAGCAAGATACGGTACCCCTCCTCCTTCTTCCGCAACATCCACCCATCCTTCGCAACCAACCAACGACCGTACTCATCCCTCCCCGGCTCTTCTCTCCCAAGTCCGTGCTCTCGACTCCCTACCCCGTTTAGGTTCCCTGAGAACGCTAGACCTCAAAGGGAATGATCTTAGAACTGGGCTAGGGTACCTCTCCCAAGTCCTCAAACGAAACCGAACGCTCAAAGTACTTAATCTTAGTGAAAATAAAATTGACATACAGGGTCTCGTGAGGCTGGGTGAAGCATTGGTACGTCTTTCCTCTCCCTACTCTCTTCGTTTACTCACGATGACTAGAAATACAATACGACATTAGAGACGCTCGATCTCTCGAAGAATCCATGCTGTGGACCCACGCTAGAGGGTATCCACGCTCTCCGCACCACCTTCCCCCAAAACGGATCCCTCAAACGTCTTTTCCTCTCCTCCACCGGTCTATCATCCCAAGGCGCGATATCTCTCGCGGAATTCCTCCCTGAATCACCCGGCCTCCTCCATCTCGATCTTACAGCCAACTCTGGCCTCGATTTAGCGGGTCTCCTCGCTCTCTCTGGAGGATTGAAAGGGAATTGGGTCATGAGGTGTTTGGATGTCGATGTTCCTGTTGGAGATGAGGAATGCGCGAGGGTGTGTCGGGAAATTCTCAATACCTGCATTCGGAACACCGAAGAGGCCGAACGGGTGGCTAATGCGAGGAGAGGAGGGGCGGAGAGTAGTGTGCCGAGTACACCCTCGTCAGACGCTCCCCCTCTTCCTTCTGTTTTGGGTTCGTTCTCGACTGTGGGGTCTGGAGCGAGCTCGATGTTGATTGGGGGGACGTCGACACCGCCTCAGTCTGTATCAACGCAGAAGAAGAGTGTAGTGTGGGGGATGATCGATGAAAGCGAGTTGGCGAAGGGTGTACGGAGGAGAGAGAAGGAGGAGAGTATTGGAGAGCGAGCTAAAGCGGTTGTAGAGGGTTTGCGACTGGCGTTGGATCCACCACCCCCTTCTTCGACAGCTTCGGAATCCTTGGGCGGATTCCTAAGCCCGACGTTCTCCCGCCTATCAGCTTCGTTCGCGAAAGGTCCTTCACCGTCACCTTCTCCTTCGAAACCAATACCGCCAACGAAAACGAAACCCGTCATTCCAGAGGACGAGTTTATGAAAGCCACGTCCGTCTGGGAAGAACTCGGACGGGTGATCCAGAACATCACCGAGGATCCCGCGTCTGCGCCTTCCATTCCGTTGGAAGAGCTTTTGGTCCTTCATGATGAGCTGGGAGAGTTGGTGAAGCGGGTTCAGGAGAAGATGCCCGTTCCGGTACCGAGGGGAAAGCCAACACTCACCTTACCGTTGGGTGCACTCGCTACTCCCACTCCGACTTCCGCAACGTTTCCTCCTGTGTTGGATGGGAGTATACCCGAAGAAGCTGAACCGACGACGCCACGAATCGATAAAGGAAAGGCTAGAGCGGAGCCTGAGCCTGAGAAGCACGAACCCGTCCTCTCACCGACTTCCTCCTTCCTCATATCCAACTCCCCAACCGAGAGTCTTTCAGAAGATGAATATGAGAGTGCCGAAGAGGGTGATGAGCATCTCTCACCATCGCTTGCATGACGGCGGGGAAGAGGCAAGTTCCCACCTTTGGCGGATCCTTCGGAATTCGAAGCGGAGGAAGAGGAAGGGGTGGATGAAGGTCCAAGTCCGACGGACCGGTCCAGGAGTTGGGTTGCAGAGGAAGGGGAGGTGTTCCGCAAGGGGACCGTTCTTCTTGGTCCGGAAGAGATGGAGGGGGAGTGGGAGGGGGAGATTCTCCGACGCGAGGTTCGTTCGTTCTCTTCTTCTCTTCTTCTTCTGACTGAGATTGTGTAGTTGTTGGATGCGATGGTCGAACGACCTCCACCTCGAGATATCATCATTCAAGACCTTGATCCTCCTAACACAGCTTCGTCGTTACCAGAACTAGAGGCAACGCATACTCAACAACCTTCTTCGCCAACAATGACGAATTCTCCACCGATATCACCCACCATTACGACGAAACCACCCCCGCGCCCGTATGTCTCGCGATCGAGGTCTGGGTCAAACACGAGTGTGAACTCGTTGATGAGTTTGGTTAGTCCGACTTCGCCGTTGAGTGGGGTGTAAGAGGAGGAACCTCTGCAGACGGTGGGAGTGGGGTATGCTCCTAGGACAAGGAGTGGGGCGTGATTGGGAGGAAAACTGTGGATTTATTTACTGATTCAGAACTTACTACTTAGTTGCATAATTTTCTCATATTGATTTCAAAATTCTCGCCTCTCCGGTTCAGAGCGTTCTGACTTGAGTGCAAACCTGAACGTTGTAATCTTACAACTGGGAGACGATGCACCATGTGTTACCGTCCAAGTACTTCATCCCGTCTATATTGATCTGTACGTTTGCAGTTTGCGTTTTCCATCCGCAACTCCATTCGTCAGGTATCTTGATTCGCCGGTTTGTTAAGTGCTTAGCCTGTGGTGACTTGGAGATCACCAACTGATTCACTGAGGGTCTATTCGGTGTTTCTCATGTCTCTGAGTGATTGACGGTATGCCGAACAGGTGAAAAACTTAGATATTCGTAGCGATATACAGTGGAAGCGAGTTGGGATGCAAGAAACGAAGTATTTAAGAACGCAACGAGTCCGAGCGAAACTCAGATCTAGTGCGGATCCTCAAGCTAAGGGTGCGAGAGATAAACTGAGAGTCGGATCAAGGTTGAATACCAGAAACACAAGATATCAAACTCACAAATGAATGCGGTATTTCAGAGATGTCAATCGACAAGCATAGTTTCTTCATCGGCATTATCTACAGGACTTGGATCCTGCATTATAACTTCGTTAGCTGCTATCCTCGCTTCCATCTTTTCCTTCAATTTAGCCTTGTATTTGGCTCTCAGCTACCTGTGATCAACGGCGTGCATAAGATTCGACGAAAAGGTATGTACCTTCCTGAGTGAGTGACCATGGGTGACTCTGCCTCTGCGATATGGGTGGAACCGTAGATCCTTCAAATGCACAATTCGGTGTCTGTGAGGAGGCATTTGGGGTAGCAGTCGATGGACAAGAGCAAAAGCTTGATGAGTCGAACTTTAAGTAACTCGGGCCTTGAGGCGGAAAACGATCATCAGTTCCAAATACGGATGCTGAGTTAGCTGCGGGTTCAACTCGTGTTTGTGCGTTGGATGCTGAAGAAGACTCATTAGCCGAGTCGAAAGCCAGTATCAAAAACTTCTCGCTGAATGAAAGGACTCGGAGCATCGGGTAGAGCTCCAATCTTGGACCTGTGGTCGTGCACGAGGCAGAGTTCGACAAAATTGTGTCACTGCCGAGACTGTGATTCCTTTTCAAGAAAGAAAGAGCTTGATCTACGTATTTTTCGAGCTTCATATGGTAGGGCATCATCTGTCACTGTGAATCATAGCGTAAGGCTGCAGAAGCCGCTTAAGAAATATTTCTTAAACTCAGGCACCGTACAACCTGAAAAAAATTTTTAAGCGAGCACCAGAAGCGCTATTATCGATTCCGACTTATCAAGTCAATCAAGAAGTGCCGTTACATCCGCAGGAGAATCTCAATCATGAAAAAACAGCCTTGACAACGCCGATCAGCCGTCAAATAATTTTGCCAAGATTCACTCAAAAAAACTTTATAACAGTATTCTCCGCAATCTGAACGTTCAGATTTCACCCTAGATGGTTCCCTAGATGGGTTTCGACGGGCAAAACACCCCACATCTAGGAAATCCGACGCTCGAAACTCCCCTTTTCCGCTCATCTAGGAAGTCAGTCGCGTTTCCTGGATGGCCTCGAAGCCGTCGGATCCGCGTTCATCCAGGAAATCCGTCCGTTTCGTGCTCATCCAGGAGTTCATCTAGGAATTCCAACCTTTTTGTGCTCATCTAGGATCTCGTCTAGGATTTTCGACGCTTTTTATTGTTACCCATGTACATGTATCGTATGTATGTATGTATGTTGAGAGTCGTAGGAATTGAGATATATAATGGCAGATTGTCCCTTATATACCTTCCCCCCTCCCAAGGTAGTCGAGAGAGAGAGAGAGAGAGAGAGAGAGAGAGTGAGTTGTTGTTGTTGAGTGAAACCGCACACGCACCGCACTTGTATTTAGTGGCAGATCGTCCCTTGAATAAGTCGCCCCCCCTCCTTCTCTCACCCCAAACCAAAACGAACGTGCGTCAGAGAGGCTGACGGACCAAAACACTGAGCCTGTTGAGGCTGATGGATATAAGGGCAGAACGGCCGTTGGATAGGTGGCTGACTAAGCCTGAGAGGGAGTGGGAGAGAGTGGGGGGATGATACAGTGAAGCCGTGGTCCCTTATATACCTGTGGGGGGTTACGTCAACCCTCCAGGTCTATCACACCACATCACAGTGACGTCATCTATATAAGGTCTCAAAGGCCACTAAATAAACGGTTTTGATGATGAATAGACAACGAATCGATTGTGCTGTTGTTGTGAGGGCTGAGAGTCTGATGGGACCCATCATCGGTTGGCATTGAATCGCACGACTCGTCTCTGACCAGGAACGCAGACTTCTTCGTTGGAGTCGGTTTTGGGATCGATTCTGAGTGCATCTGACAACGATGATGCATGAGAATGACGCACCTGCAACTGACTTTTTATTCTGCCAGCTGAGAGCGGTATCGAGACATGATCTGTCTAGTCGGATGAATCATGAGGATCGGTCAGAAACGCGAATCTATATAGTGGCGATGTTGCCACTGTATAGATTCGGATCGAGGCAAGACTTGAGGGGTGATCTAGGGTGAGCACACCCCAATGTCACCCTCTAGGGGCTCATCAGTGAACGGGGTAAAACAATGTGCTTGTTTTGTATTTGAGAGTAACCTGCACTGAAGCAAGCCGGTTGAGAGTC
>QLOY01001091.1:0-16016 GCA_003313965.1 Megacollybia marginata
TCAATGGAGGGTAGGGAAGGAGGGTGGCTAGAAATAGCAGTGGCCACTGCTTTTGAGAGAGTGCAACATAATTTAGAAGGTTGAATGTCAGGGAAAGCATCAGGAAATGGATGTATAGAACCTAACACCTGAATCGCCACTATAGCAGCCATTTAGTATCGAGAATGCTGTCCCCACAGCTGGCATAGTACATGGAATCGAAAAAAATAAAATTTTCATTGAGGTGCACTCAAAACTTAAATGATCGGGTCCTTAATCGGAAATTAATCAAGCAGGACCTTGAAACAAGAGCTTATAAGCTCAGAATGGGGTCTTAAATGGAACTTAACAGAGCAGGATCTTGACCACTAAAAAACTCAGGACATTAGAATGAGAGCTTAAACATTTGGAAACTTAACCGCTCAAAACATGATTGAGCAAGACCTTCACTGCTTGGGAACTGACCTTAGAACGGGACCTTGAAAGCTCAGAATGAAAGTATCAGGAAATGGATGTTTAGAACCTTACACCTGAGTCACCACTATGGCAGCCATTCAGTATCAAGAATACTATCCCCACAGCTGTCGTAGTACATGGAATTGGAGAAAATAAAATTTTTTCATTGAGGCGCTCAAAACTTAATTTATCGGGACCTTAATCGGAAATTAATTGAGCAGGACCTTGAAACAAGAGCTTGAAAACTCAGAATGGGATCTTAAACTGCTCGGAACTGAACAGAGCGGGATCTTGACCACTAAAAACTCGGGACATTAGAATGAGAGCTTAAACATTTGGGAACTTAACTGCTCAAAACTTGATTGAGCGGGACCTTCACTGCTTGGGAACTGACCTTAGAACGGGACCTTTGAAAGCTCAGAATGGAGTCTTAAACTGCTCAGAGCTTAACTGAGCAGGGATCTTGACCGCTCAAAACTTGATTGAGTGGGACCTTAGAGTGAAAGCTTGAACACTCGGATTGGGGACTTCACTGCTCAAAACTTAACTGAGCAGGACCTTGAACACTCAAAACTTAGATGAGCGGGACCTTAACTGCTTGAAACATATATGATCAGGACCTTAGAATGAGAGCTTGAACGCTCGGATTGAGAACTTAACCTGCTCGAAACTTAATTGAGCAGGACTAGACGACCTGATTGTTCCGAGAATAGAGATCAGCAGAATAGATAAATGGATTGAATCATAGGTACTTGAGTGGCCAGAACGAGACCAGAAGAGATACAGCTGAGGAATCGGGAGCAAGGTAGCGGAACCGGCTACGGAAATTGCCGCATCATGTGCCAGGGTCAAGGGTACGAGCGACAGAAGAGTACGCAGCGTCGCAGTCAGGAGCAACCAGAGGGAAGAGACAACAGAGAGACAACATTATGTTGACCCAAAAGATGTGCGAAGTACTGATCTTATAGCAAATATCTGAGCATCTGTAGATGAGCTGACGAGCGAGCAAAGGTGACAATCACATGACTTGGATGTGATCCGCTCGCTAAGGAGTCGTGCCTATTCCTTAGCTTACATCCTTAGCTTACAAAGAGCTAACATTTTATATATGGCGGTTCTGCATATCGGCATGGCATCATCATCGCGTGTCGAAAGAAGAGAAGGAAAGAAGAGAAGAGAAGACTTGCCTTATGGAGATCGGTTCAGGAACGGTACCCAATAAACTTCGGGGGTAAGACCGAGTCTTACTAAAGTAAGGACTCGGAACTTCGTGGCCAGAGGGATATGCGACTGAGAAAAGAACGGAGGGGACGAAAGGATAGGATTCTGGGATTACATCTGGTATGATCTGTTCTTTCTTTAGGGCAAAAACGATTGAAGAGAGAGGGTCGAGGAGAGGCATTGTTGAGAAAGAGTGATCGCGTGGAGCAAGAGGTCTACGAAGCACGGGCCGTGGAAACCAATGACGTTGGTCCAATGTTAACGTAGATGCAACTGGCCTTGTTCGGAAGACTGCCAGCATTTATAGGCTAAGGGCGAGGGCGAAGGAACGGTCTGAGACGGTGAGTTGAGTACGATGGGAAAGCTTGACGACATGCCACTGAAGTCGCGTTGGAGCTTCGAGCACGTGATTGTTCAAGCCTGCCTCTTACGATACATAAATTCGCCCAGTCGCGATTTGATGGAATGAGGTTCCGTCCGGACTGGGTTGCCAACATTGTGTTGCTGCGGGGTGTGAGGCTAGGTTTCTCAGTCCATTCACACATATGCAGCATCGTGTGTTGTCTGTTTAGAAATTAGAGGAAACTAGGCTTAACGTCGATTGATTTTGGAAACCCATTATATTCGGTGCTGTCCGGGTATAATTTTGAATGATGATTACCGACTCATCTTTCGCAGGTGACACAGTACACTCTGAAACTCAAGAAAGTCTAGACCTCCCAATTCGGAAGGGCTGTTGAAGCCAGGTACCTCACGATCAACGTGTATTTACTTCTGCGCAATAAAACATCTAAGTGGTAACACTCCCCCTTCTTCTCGAAGTCCCTCCTGAATATCGTTCAACAGTCGTTCAAGCCCTTCTTCGTCTGTTATCTTCACGCCCCGTGGTGCTTCGAGCGCGTTTTCTTTCATCAACTCCCTGGATTGATGCAACCAGATCATAAGGAGGTTACTTATCGAGAATTCTTCAAACTCGATCAAGTCATCTCCGCCGAGTCCTTTCAGAGTACGACAGGTTTTACCCATCGGCAGGAAACCCCACTGCGAGAAATGTAATCCCAGGCCGATTGCTTGTAGCATTTCTGGTAGACGAAATGTAAGACTAGATGAAGATGATCAGCTTGAAAAGACTCGAGCTAGACACTATGAACGCACTCGAGTATAAATCCTCGATGGAGGGAGTGCCCAGTATAAATGCAATTGCTTTTCTCCAACCATGTATCGCCTTTCATGTACTCTTCAACGTCTACGCTAGACTTTCCCAACAAAGATTCGGGACCTCGAACAATGAATGGGCTCAACTCATCGATGTAAAGGAGTCCCTCGGGCTCTGAGATCTTAGTCAGTACTAGAGAACGAGAGAACGATTGCTATATAAAGCATAAACCAACTTAGCAACCTCCGGCAATTATCTAAAGCCGATTCCCAGCCTGAGACAGTAAGACAGATTGCAAGGAAAGAGACGTGAATGAGATCGAATTTGCCATATAGTTCTGACGGAAATGGCTTGGTTAAGTCTTGCTGAAAGGTAGTAATTCCGAATGCCTCTGTGATGTCTGCATCAGGAAAGAATGAATCATCGATATCGCATGCGTAGAGATTAATCTTAGAGCCGGAGTTCTGAGTGTCACCAGGGAGCCTAGACTTGATTTGGGGCATACGAGCAAGGTCAAGAGTCCAGACGCAGGTGCCAGCTCCCACATCAAGAATGTTAGACATCTTGGCGAGACGATCATCTGTAATGTAGGACGGGATAGCACCCGACATTCCATAAACTGCTTTTTTCAGGAGATACTGTCTCCCTAGCCTGAATGAAGGGTAAGACATAGTAGACATGCGAAGGCGGAGTTTAGATATGCTTCAACTATACCTTTCTTTCTCCTTTGGTACGGCCGGAACGCAGTACAGTGATTGTATCTCACTGGCAGTTATGTCGCCCATGGGTTTGCTTGAGTGAGTAGGTTCAGAAGAACTATATCGTGGGTAGCGTGAGTTTCAAGTTCCCACTCTCGCCCTTCAACGAATTGGTAGCGCTTAAATTAGCGAGATCGGATTCGTAATATGCCGCGAATTTTGGTGCAAGTCATGAGGGCGATCACCTTTTCCTAGAATAGAACCTTTTCTGAGAAATCACAGGAACCAAGTCCTACCAAGTGGAGCATCAGGCATACTCGGGAGACCGAAGCAACGCCACAGAAGCTGATATCCCAAATCTCGTACCAAATACGTAGCCTGAGGCGTGTCACGGCTTACAGGCCAGTTAGAGGCCCGAACCCCCTCCGAGTCATCCTACGACTCAAAGAGACTCATTCAGACTTGAAACAGTATGGCGCCATGCTTCCGAGTCGGTTTCAAACAACATGGTTCAACGCGAAGACTTCACCAGATATTGTTTCAAGCATGCGATTCGGAACGAACTAGTGCCAGTAAACGTTCAAGTTGACTTGGCCCGGGATACTAAGAGGCTCGAGCTTGAAATTGAGTTCGACCAAAACATAGGAGGCTGTGTACTTACTCTCTGAATACGGCTGAAACTTGGATAAAGCGGCTCAGCCTCCAGGTTACCTTACTCACTAGTTTCGGTCAACTTGAAAATTGTGATGTTTAGTCATATTTGGTGCTCACTGCAGCTTTGGTCAGCGTATACACAACCAAGCGCTGCAAGCCTTAAAGCTTAAAGTCGTGCTGGACTAGTTCTGCACATGCGATAGCTCAGGATAGCTCAGGATAGCTCATGATGCTATTGGCCTTCTGAAATAGAAACCCTTCACGCCGACGTATACGGTCCTACCGTGTCTGTTACATACGGAATCCGGATTGCAGCCGAGGCAGGCATCTGGCTTATCATGATATATGTGATTCTCTATCATTACAGTCCGCCACCTTAGCAAGCATCTGACGGGCTTTTCGCAGAAAAGGTTAAAATGTTCAGGCCATTCCAGGAAAACACGGTTGCCCGGGCCCCTCTACTTCCTTTAGCTTAAGGACCCCACAGTCCATCTTCTTTCATCCTTCTGAATACCCATGGCCAACATAACTTGTGAGACACAATCACTGTACTGCATCCCGGCTGTAGCAGAGGAAAAAAAAAGGTATAGTATGAACATTTCCGAAATCCCCGCCTTCTATCCGTGTTTTACCCTCCATTCAGGCTAGGGAGACAGTATCTCCTGAAAAAAGCAGTCTATGGAATGTCGGGTGCTATCCCATCCTACATCACAGATGATCGTCTCGCCAAGATGTCTAACATTCTTGATGCGGGAGCTGGCACCTGCGTATGGACTCTTGATCTTGCTCGTATGCCCCAAATCAAGTCCAGGCTCCGGGGTGGTGCTGGTGACGCTCAGAACTCCGGATCTAAGATCAATCTTTACGCATGCGATATCGATGATTCATTCTTTCCTGATGCAGACATCACAGAGGCACTTGGAATCACTACCTTTCAGCAAGACTTAACCAAGCCATTTCCGTCAGAACTATATGGCAAATTCGATCTCATTCACTTCTCTTTTCTTGCAATTTCCCTCACTGCATCAGGTTGGGAAGCGGCTTTAGACAATTGTTGGAGGTTGCTAAGTTGGTCTATGCTTTTTGTAGCAATCATCCTTTACTAACTGAGACTGCAGAGCCCGAGGGACTCCTTTACGTCGATGACGTGAGCACAATCGTTGTTCGGGGTCCCGAATCTTTCTTGGGAAAATCCAGCATAGACGTTGAAGAGCACATGAAGGGTGATACATGGTTGGACAAAGCGAATTGCATTTTTATGGGGCAGTCCCTCTCTAGAGGATTCATGCCCGAGTACGTTCACAGTCGCGAATTTTCAAGTCGATCAATTTCATCTAGTCTTACATTTCGTCTACCAGAAATGCTACAAGCAGCCGGCCTGGTATTAGATTTCTCGCAGTGGGGTTTCCTGCCGATAGGTAAAACCTGTCGTACTCTGAAAGGACTCGGCGGAGATGACTTTATCCATTTTGAAGAATTCTCGATAAGTAACCTCCTTATGATCTGGTTGCATCAGTCCAGGGATTCGATGAAAGGAAACGCGCTCGAAGCACCACGGGGCGTCAAGATAACAGACGAAGAAGGGCTTGAACGACTGTTGGACGATATTCAGGAGGGACTTCGAGAAGAAGGGGGAGTGTTACCACTTAGATACTTCATTGCGCAGAAGTAGAAACCCGCATTAGGTTTCTTGCCGTTTCTTGTATCTTTAGAGCCTTTGAGTTCCAGCGTGTAGTGAACTAATTTTGTCCAGATCTGGGACGGCTTCAGTTCCGCGGACGTGATGGTTCGCTCTTTTCCAAATTCTCTAACGCGTTAACACGTTGGGTAACTGCAACCTATACAGTGGCTGACCAACCGAACTACTTGTCAAGTGCGTCGGAGGATCGCAAGGCTTCCCGATACAGAACCGACTTGACTGTAGATCTATATCATGATATCATGTATGTCGGAGGATCGCAAGGCTTCCCGATACAGAAACGAGTTGACTGTAGATCTACAGCCGAACCGAATACCTCGCGGGTCGTATAAATTCACCTTCAACCCATCCGAACAGTTGATTCAGGTCTTCAAGCTTCAAATGGCTTTACCTATTCTAACGTTGAGTTCATTCATTCTGGGATGTGGATTGTGTCTTTTTTTCTGGATACAATCCTCAAGGCAGGCCCTTCCTCCCGGACCCCCATCAGATCCCATTTTGGGTCACCTTCGTGTTATTCTGACGAAGAACCAGGCTGAGATCTTCCACTCTTGGGCGAAACTTTATGGTACATATCCTTTCTTAGTTTTTTTTTTTCAAGACTCACCCTTTCCCAGGGGATGTAATTCAGCTCCGAGTTCCTGGAAGTTCAATAGTTGTGTTAGACAGTGTCAAAGCTGCCAATGACTTGCTGGACAAGTCTGGTGGAAATTTTAGCTGCAGACCAGCCTGCAAGGTTTTCGAACTGTGAGTCCTGTTTTGGAGCTTCCGATCCGTCTGATTTGTTTCAGAATGGGATGGGTACCAAACCTAGTGTTTCTTCGATATGGCCCTCAGTTCCAAATACATCGTCGACTCTTCCACCGCTATTTCGGTCCTCATGAAGCTCCTTCCTATTTCCCTTACCAAGAACATGAAGCTCGTATCCTTATCAAGAACCTTCTTGCCAACCCAGAGAACTATGACGAATGCTTCAGGCGGTAGGCCGAATTTTGACTGATGAGTCCTTTTTCATTCTCTTTCCAGATTTACTACCGCCATCGTTATCAAGATCACATACGGACATGAAGTCAACTCTATTGATGATCGTTATCTCAAGATGACAGGGGAAATCGGAGCCGCTTGCAATAACTCCGGTCCTATAGGAAATACACCAATTGACTGGTTACCCATTCGTGAGTTGACAAGTGGCATATCTTGGACATATTGTGATTGCGTACCAGTCGAACACTTCCCGTCCTGGTTCCCGGGAACGCACTACGCCCACCACGCAAAAGCTTGGAGAGGTATGGTCAGAAAACTTTATGACGATCCTGTCGAAGAGATTCAGAAAAAGATGGTGAGTTCGACTCGGATGTTCCCGTTTTGTTCTGGGTGTTAATCAGTTATGTTACAGGCTGATGGTACCGAACCAGTGACACCGAGTGTTGTCGCTTCTGCATTGGAGGAAACGTCAGATAGCAAGGACCCCGTCCAACTGCACGATGTCAAAGGGGTTGCGGCGACGATGTATGCTGCAGGTGTCGATACGGTAACTTCTATCCGCTTGCTTTCGGCCGCTCTGATAAAAAAAAACGTCAAGACGTGGGCGGCACTGGCAGCATTTTTCGTTGCTATGGTATTAAATCCAGAGGTTCAACGCAAGGTTCAAGAAGAGATCGATCGCGTGGTCGGCACCGATCGACTTCCACAATTCACTGATCGGAAAGACCTGCCGTATCTCGAATGTGTCGTTCAAGAAGTTTTGAGGTGAGATTTTCATCTCATTGCACTTTTGTATCTGAAACCATTTTCTAGGTGGTACCCGATTGCACCTCTAGGTAAGTCTGTATCGAGTTTTTGGGCCGAGTGGACATCTACGTTAAGGGATTCCCCACCGTTCTCTTCGAGATGAAACATACAGGGACATGTTCATTCCAAAGGGTTCAATAGTGTTTGCTAACCTCTAGTCAGTGGAAAGACTTTCTCTCATGATTTCCTGACCTGTCTGTACAGTGGAATGTCCCGCGACGAAAGCGTATACTCTGAACCGGACAAGTTCAACCCAGAGAGATTTTCGGCGACGCCAGGTGTTGAGCCCGAGCCTTATTTTCAATCAGCATTTGGATTTGGGAGACGGTCTGACAGCCATCCACGTCGTGAAAACGATCTCTGACTTGTCTTTTAGAAGATGCCCCGGTCGATACTTGGCAAGTGCTAGTTTGTGGATCGTAATCGCTCAGACCTTGACATCACTGGATTTATTGAAAGCCACTGATGAGAAAGGACAGGAAATAACGCCCAAGGTTGAGGCTACCGTTGGTGTTGTTCAGTATGGAATTCTACCAATTGCTTCGAAACAGTACTGATCCTTTTGCAGTCATTTGAACCCAGTACCATGCGTCATCCGTGCCCGTTCAGCGAAGCATGAAGCGCTCGTCAACGAATACGTATAGAGAATGGAAGCAGCGTGTAACATTAGTGTAACATCACCAATTTGAGATTCAATGATCAGCGGGGGAGAGAAGTTGAGAGATGACGAATTCGAACAACGGTACCACAATGGAACCTTGTGTCGGCTACCCTATCCTATCCTATCCTGTTTGATGAAGTGAGCATCTACTATCATTATGATTAACCAGGACGCTAGGAGATGTATCATTCCCAGCTGAATACGTACTCGGTTCAAGGATGCCAGTGGGTGGCCTTGTTCGGTGAGCTTTCATGCTGCCCCCAAATGGTGAGTAAGGAAGCCTGAGTCTGACGCTCGGGTGCTCGTTTCAGTGACTTGCCTTGATCTCTGGTCGAGAATTGGTTAGCAGAGGATATATCAGCCGCTATTTATTCCGGGGTAGAAGAGCAAACTTCAAAGTGGCAGCTTAGCGGCTCTACCTCACTTGCATATCGTTAATGTCAGCCGTCGCGTTGGATTTGCGCAAGTCAGGTTCCGGGCACGTGATTGTTCAAGCTTTCTTCACGACCGTCTCCTTCTTTCTTCCTATGACCCGACTCATGTTTCCCGTATCGCATCTTCCAGGCTACTTTCTGTGACTGTTCGCTGGCCATTCTGTAGATGATCCGGTGTGATTCACTTGCCAAGGAGGTCAGGAAGCGGCAGACTCGTTTAGTCTCACAAAAATACACAAGGCCGTTGCTTATTCCCTTACAAATGACCGGCTTTCGGCTACAGCCGAACGCGCATCTGGAGACGAGTGGTACAACTTGAAGGTGGTATGTACATGGCTTATCGGCCTGTAGCAACCCCAGAATATATCGATACTAGATATGCGTTTCTTCTCGCCTATCGTCCAGGACTTTTAGCTGTGCAAGATCGCGTTTTGCTCCGAGTCGATCTGCCTTTTGTTAGTGTTTATGGACGGCGTCTAGATGCTGCTAAACGTGAGTCACCAATCCTCGTCAGAGACGCTGACTCGATGCTCTGATAGATGTGTCTTCGGAAAATATAGCCGTCTCAGTTCGTAAGCCTATGGGATTATTGAGCTCCTGATGAGGCTGTACAACCTTCGTAGAGCTGTCCGCAGTGGCTAGTACACTCAAAGTTTGTTTTGTACAGCCCTACTGATTTCCGCAGGTCAGATACAAGAGTCAGTTATACCTCTTATGTGATTGTCAATATTCCCGATTGTCGACAGTTTACACTGCACTTCGAGCGTGACGGAACAAAGAATCTTAACCATCTGACAATCAAGATCCGTAATTCCTGAAACCTGGCTCTATTATCGCCAGGTTGGCTCTCAAGTGAAGACGCCAATGTCGTTGCGAGAGGGTTGCCGGTTAAGTCTCGTCGGGGTTTGGAGAAGCATGGCTTACGCGTCTAAGCGGCGTCTTTGAACGACAAATCTCTACTCTCCGTCGAATGCGGATTATCTCAAGCTATTCCTTCGATGATCCTTCGAGCTTCAAGCGGTGCTTCCAACAGCGGTCAGTCTCTTGACCTCTTCATGCTCTTCGTTACGGAGACGGAACGAAAAAACTGGCCATGCCAACATCGATGGTGTCTCATCTTGGGTATGATCAGATTCCGCAATCACGTTGGAAACACTCTCCTTGTCGACTGAGTTTTCACGTCAGATTATGCAGGCGACGAGGGATGAGGGATGAGTATTGTGATGTTGCTGCAGCGTGAGAGATTAGGTTGGTAGTATGTTCCTTTGAATCTGTGAATTCTAAGAAGGTGATTCATTTTTTTGGGGTTGTGAAGGATGGATTTAGCCAGTTCCGCCACGAGGACATGATGCAATTACTATACATACCGGGGCTATGGCTTGATTGAAAGGTTCATTATGGTTATTGGAATACTTGGGGATAGGTGTAGTATTAGCCATACTGTAATGATGAACAGGGTAGAGTCACCGAGACTGAGTACTGAGTACTGAGCACAGCTTGGCGCGGCGTTTATCTGTATTTGGTCTTCATTGTGTCTTGCAGACTCTGTATAGACACCGCTGCCATTTTCAAGATACTCAATGACTTGTACTTTACTGTCCCAATTCGGGCCGTGGCGGGGATAGTGGGGCCCTGCATGACAGGCGCTTACACAACTGGCACCGCCTCTAGTCTCGAATTGACTCGTAGATGCTGTCGCTCTACCCGAATAAGACCTGATACAGCTTTCTTTTCCGCCTTGACGCTCTCTGCCCGACAGCTAACCCTCAGGAGAACTGCCTCAACCATGATGCCTCATATAAAAACAGACGATGGCTTCGATATTCTAACGCCGGTCTCGTGGCCTATTCCCTTTCTTCTCGTGTTCATCTGCATAACCTCTCTGATCCAACTTCCCTTCAAACTTGTCAGTCTCTTGCTGGATATGTTGCCTCCGGTGAGGAATTCAGCTGTTCCTACGCAGTTTTAGCTGACTTGTCTGTTAGCCAAAGATCACGTTGAAATACAATGAAGTCGAGTTGGTCCATGTGAGGGCTATGGATATCGAGCATATGCCGTTTGGAGATGGATCGTATACCTCCGTGTACAAAGCACACCGACTCGGAGACAATCAAGCCCTTGCTCTCAAAGTGTGGCGTGTCAGTTGCATACATGACCCAGAACGCGCCGCGTTTTATCAAGTATGTGTACGATACTACTTACCTTGATCAACCGACTGTTATTATAGCGTCTAGAGGAGGAACTTATGGCTTGGAAACGACTGGTGCATCCAAACATTGGACACTTCCATGCTATCGTTGAAGGCTTTGGTTGTGCTCCCGCCATGCTATTGCCGTTTTACCGCAATGGCAATATCAACAAGTATATTAAAAAGAATCCTTCAGTAGATGTATTGCACTTGGTAAGAAAGACTCTTCCGGTCGCCGCGAAGACAGTCTCACTAGCATTCAGTTCGAATGCGTCCTCTCAGGTCTTTCCTTTATGCATAATCAGAATCCTCCAGTTGCACATGGTGATGTTCGAGGCGTACGTACCTTCTTTCTCACTGCGCACTACACTCACTCGCCTCATCTCACCAGTCCAACATCCTCATCTCCGACAACGGCGACCCCATTCTAGTCGACGTGGGCATCAACAACATACCCCAACCCCCAGACTGGACATACTCATCTGGCGAAGCAACGCGTTGGATGGCACCCGAAATCCTACATGTACCAGACAACGCGGACGACATCTACCCCTCCTCTCTCAAAGGTGACGTGTATAGTTTCGGGATGACGCTTCTCGAAGTACGTTTATTACAACTCTCGGAACGCCATGTTCTGATTTCGCGTGTCTATGTAGGTATACACAGGCAACGTTCCATTCCCCAATCGAAGATTTTACGCAGCAGCTGTGTTTGATGTCGTCAATGGGATCAGGCCGCCTAGACCCATTGATTGTTCGAAACCAACGGACGGCGTTTGGGAAATTATTACCAGTTGTTGGGAACATGATCCTCTCAAAAGACGTCAGTACCTCTCTTTTCTGCGTTCCCGTTTCTGATAGGGTTGGATAGCTAATATTGATGCGGTTCAAGCATGGTTTAGAGTTGTTTCACGGATGAGTTTGATGATCGCTTGAAGGCTTTCTTGATTCTAGGTCCATTTTGTGCATCTTTCACTATACCCCGTTCTTGACTATTAGTATACTCGTAATTTGTTGCTTTTTACTCTATCTTACCAATGCATCTTGGAATTCAAGTTTCAGAACAGCGTTACGTCTATTCTACTGTCCAAAAATGATAAATAACAGTCCTCCGTCAGTCCTTCGTTACAAACGAATGTGAACAGGGTACTATAGATAATGTTTGATGAGTGGTCAACTCGAATCACAAATGAGTGTGAACAGTATAAAATATAGCAAAAATGATGAGCACAGAAGACAAATGAGTGTGAACAAAAGAGTGAACAAAACCTTATACGGCTATGTTTGCCCATAAAGAGGCGGTGGCGGCATATCATACTCCCTCTGCGCCCGTATCTCTGCCATTTCTCTCCGGAGAACCTCGAACTCACTTCTCAAATCCGCGGCTTCAGAAGTGGAATAGGTTGCCGCTGTTGCCGTTGTCGCCCTTGACATTCGACGGCTTGCTTCATCAGAGTCATCCCCCCTTGGACGTTGTGAGTTTCCGGGGAGTCCTGGCGCTGCAGTTGTAACCGGCACCACATCCACATCCACATCTCCTCTTCTCCATTTCGACTTCCCGATCGACCAACGGAAATTTGGTTTGGGAGAGGTTCTAAACGATGTTTCAAAGGGTGTGATAGGTGTTTGAGCCATGAGTGATTCCGCATCGATTTCGATGATTTGAGTGGGTGTGTAGGGAAGGGGTCTTCGCAGTGGTAGTCCATCAAACGTTTCTGTATTGGCATCACTTTGGATGGGTATATAGGGAAGGGGTCTTGACCGTGCAAACGTTTCTGCATCGGCATCATTTTGTGGTGTGTCGGGGAGGGGTTTTTCCAGTGGTATTTCATTATTTTTATCAGTGAGTCGTTTGTGCCGTTTGTGCCGTTTGGAAACGAAAAACTTGAAGACGATACAAGCGAGAAGCAGGAGAAAGACGGTCAGACCAATGACACCTCCGGCTATTTTTCCGGCGTCTGCCTTTGGAGAAGATAGGTTGGATGAAGACGGACTTGGAATGGGTAAGGAAGACGAAGTGGAGAGGGGAGACGAGGTAGAAGACGAGTTGCCGCCTGAAGGTGCTTGTACAGGACTCAGAACCCACCGTTGGCGGCCTGAACCATCATCACTGGTCCATAAATCGACAAAGGTATCAGTACACTGTTGTCCTGTGGCCATGTAACTACCGCAAGACATGTTGCGCCCGCCTGTTACTTGGAAAGTATACGTGTTTGTTTCGTTAGCTATAGGAGTCAATAGCCAACGCTGACGTCCTTGGAAGGTTAGCAGGGGTTAGATCTTTTAGGGATAACTACCTGAACCGTCGTCTCCGCCTGTTAGATCGAGACTGGTGTCTCCACATGTTTGGGAACAGCTGATGTATTTCTGGCAAGCTACATGATGTTAGACAAAGGCAGAAAAGGGCCTGAAACGTACAAGTGATAATATTGAAGGTATTATTCAAGCCAGAAACAGGAACAAAGCGATAATACTGGTTGTCACTGTGATCATCGACGTACTATGATTCATAAGGAGTGGCGACAAACGGTCAAAAATGTCTTACCCAGAGATCCTGCACACCAGCGTTGTCTTCACAACCATGATTGTTCAGTATGTCCATGAGGGGATTGCATCCCGAGACTTTGCCTCCGGCGACTGGCTGGCAGCTAAGGTACTGAAAAGCTTTGCGATTGCGTAGATACTTACGGGTAACGGTATAGTTAAGTGTAGGGTCGAGCTGCACGGCAGCCACAAAACTGACGAGCAGGAGGGCGGAAAGGAACATGCCAGGTTGGACATCAGATATGAGGGCTTTTAGCTCCAAGATGTCGAGGTACTGGCAGGCTATATGCAAGGCTGATGACTGCAATGGTAACTCAGATCACCAGCATAACAGATGAATGGAACGCATGGTGAAATGATCGCATGGAACACTCAGACATGCCCCGGCCAAATGATGGCTGCATTTGCGACAACTCGAAGATTTCGCTGAGTCAAGCACATGAAATGCGATTTTCAAATGGGAGAGAAATAAGTTACTTCAAGAGATAGACTCCGCGAGCTTTGAGACATGTCGCAGCCCTACTCAAGTTCATGTATTGGACGAAGGCGAATATCACATTGAAAACATTGAAAACAATGATGCAGACACCCAGGTATTAATAGTATTATTTCTCACGGAATAGCAAGTGTCTGTGATCGCACCACTGCTCATTCCTTTAGGGTGCTGTAAGATAGATGTGAGACGATACACATTCAATGGATTTTGACGTCCAGCAGGGAGAGTGTCGATGTCAAACCCCAAACCCGCGAGAATTTGACTGAGGCATCACATTGAGAGTAACCTAACCTGCAGCTGTAAGGCGGCGTGATCATATAGAGAGCAGTGCACCAATGGTACCTTTTGCATGTGGGTTTGATCAGTATAAGAATCACAGGCATGAGCGTGAATAGGCCTTGTGTAGACGGATTTCTGTGGTCGGATAGGGTGCAGTTAAAACTTAAGGAACAATGTAGATCTTTGACGCCTTAGGTAGAGTGGACCTGAAGAAAGGGTTCTCACCACCGGATGGGCAAGTTCAGTGATTGCGTTGCGTCGATCGACGGGTGCCACCGTCTCTAGGCTGTTTGGTAACATTTGGGATATACCGTCCACTGACAACAACTGCTGTACTAGTAGCTGTCACTGCGGCAGTGCAGCACTACGTAGTAGCGAGTTCGGGTCGGCATAAATCATTGAGGCTCCCGAACCTCAAGTTGAAATCTCTTAAATCAGCATCAACGCATGATACAGAGCATCCAGTATGTTTCTACTGTATTCAAGAGTCAAAGACATGCATTTTATCGTCTTTAGAACGTACTTCTCCCCGGGAACTCGGATCCTGAGTTCGGTAGTTGCTCGCGTCTCCTTCATCAACGCGGCCTTGGCATTGGCAAAATACGGCATCCGATTACAAGCTACCATATGGACGATACGACTTGCCCGAGCCCTCTCAAATCCGCAAATTTGGCTGGACCTCCCGCCAAATTTTGGTCAAATCCGCAACTTGGAACAAGTTTTCACCGAGGATTTTTGATTTTTCGGTCTCAAAAATCCGCTGGACTAGGGAGCTTCACGAGGCCTATGATTTATTGCGTCCATTTCCAAAGTGCTCTATATTTTATATATTCCTTGCAGAGTTGAGTCACCAGTGACGAGTCTTTATAGAGCAAAAGTAATAATGAATGAACCAACAAGTGCTTAATAAATAAGTAATCCTCCGAGTGGGCGCCAGGTTATATCTGCTCATACAGAGGCGGCAGTTGTGTTTCATACTCCCTCTGCGCCCTCAACTCTGCCATCTCCCTCCGAAGATTATCAACCTCATTTCTCAAATCTGCAGCTTCAGAAGGGTAATACCCTGGATGGGAGGTTGTTACCACTGACATCCGACCACTTGATTCATCAGAGTCCCAACCATGTTGTTGTGTTCTAAGTATTCCTTCTCCCGTTGCTACCCTTGTTACACCCCAGCTGCGAGTCTTCTTCCTTTTTCAGTTGACTGCCAAGGAGTTGACTCTAAAGTCCCAGATATCGTTTCTGGAGGCACAAGTCCAAATGACTCCGCACCAGGTTCAGTAGCTTCAGCGGGCATGTAGGGAATGGCGTTGGGTGGGTCATCTCTCTTGCGTCGTATGTAAACAAAAAGGATCCCAGCCAGAAGAAGAACCAGGAGGATTCCACCGACGCTTCCTCCTGCGATTGCGCCAACGTTTGTCTTCGAAGAAGACGGGGTTGTGTCCGAGGAGGAGTTGGGGGAAGACGACTCGGAGTCAGGGGGAAAGGGGTTGGGTGAGGATGAGTTGGAGGAAGATGAGCTGGGTGAGCCAGAAGAGGAAGATGGAGGAGGACGAGGCACTGGAAGACAAAGTGCTGGAAGACGAAGTGTGGGAAGGCAGGATGGAAAACGAGGTGCCGGAAGAGCCGGAAGATGAGGTAGAGAACGAGTTAGAGGGAGAGGGAGATAAAACACCGGAAGACGAGTTTGGGACAGACCAACAGTCAAAGTACCTATATTATGCTGTACCCTGCTCCTCACCATAGAGATATATTTCCATG
>QLOY01001097.1:0-25114 GCA_003313965.1 Megacollybia marginata
AATACATTGCGCTTCAGACTATAAAAACTCTAAGTACCTTAAGGGAACACAGTTAAATAAAAGTCGCCTGCAGAGTTCTTAGTAACTCGTCCCTAGACTCAGTACCTACAGCGGAACCGTCTACACCAATAATCTCCCGTCTCTGAGATCAGTACCTCAAGGGAACCTTCTCCTTTCTCACTCAGTAGTACCTTATAGGGAACCTGCTTCTTGCTGCTTAATTAAGTAGCCCCGCTGTGAGTCTAAACCGCTCATTTTGGCTTGTTTCAAGTCACCAGTAGATAGCTAGTGATTGGGAGAGTCTTCTGTGGTCAGGAGAGCTTCGCTTAGTCTATAGTTAACACCCTGTAGGACTTCGAGACTTTTATAGAAGTTCAAGTTTTAGTAGTTCATTTCTCTAGTCTCCAAACTCGAAAAGAATACCCTAAAGAGGTGTTTGGGTGTTGGATTTAGTGCTTGCAGTGTGTGTGTGTGTGTGTGTGTTAGTGTGAGTGGGTGTTAGCATCAGCCCATTTCGAGCACTTCCATTCCAGCACAGTCAGCCTGCCTCACACCGTGAGGTTCCTTTTCATTGAGATTGTCCTTCAGATGCGCATACATGATATCACGTATCTGACAACAGAAGAACAAACTGATCTATCCACTGAACTCTCGCACAATGCTCACCCTATCTTTCAGGGCTCCGCATCCAATCCGAAAATGTACACAGTGATCTCGCAGTTCGCACATAATACAGTGGGTCAAAAAATTGTCCACATGCTATGCAGTTTGAAGAAGATTGGCAAATTGTGAGCTAAATATACATTGAAGCAAAAAGTGGTGTATGGTGGCAAAAAAGGGTGTCATGTGACCTTTCTGATGAGTTCTATTTGGTCTTGTTTAGATCACAAATAGTGAAGATATGGGCTATTCAATCTGGTGTCTCATATGGACAATTTTTTGAGTCTATGCTCTGACAACATTGATCTTGCAATCAATGATGTCACATGCTCCACCATTGGTTGGTATGTCATAGAAACATTATAATGATGTCATAGCTCCAACATAACATACATAACACAGGTCTGGAATGTTTGATATCTGTAATAAACTCATGAAATCTCTTACCTCTACTCAAAAGGACAATGTCCTCTCTCTTCTCAAAACCAGTACTTCCTACAAAAAAATTGCTGCTCAGAAAGGAGTATCCAAGTCCAAGGTTGATGTTTTAGCTAAGGAAGCATATCTAGACAAGGAGAATCTGCCTACAGGATGTCCTAAAAAGCTTTCTTCTGTGCTATCATTAAGCAAATCACTACTGGAAAAGTTGAAAATGCTGCCCAGGTTGCTGGAAATATCAATCCTACCCTTTCCTAGCCTGTTAGTCCTCAAACCATTAGAAACACTCTTCACAAAGCCTCTGTAGCATCAAGAAAAAAGCAGAAAAAGCCTAAACTGACTAGCAGATACAAGAAGGCTGGTTTAACTTTTGCTGAGAAGTATAAGGAGTGGACTATAAAGGACTGGAAGAAGGTGTTATGGTCAGATGAGACCAAAATCAACAGGTTTGGGTCAGATGGACAGCAGTATATGTGGGGCAGAAAGGGATAATCAGTTGGAGAAAGAGGTATTCAAAGTTTGGAGGAGGTAATATCATGGTACAGAGATGTATGGGATGGAATGGTGTGGAAAATCTGGTGGAGGTTGAGGGAAGGATGAATGGCTCACAGTGTATGACCATTTTGAAGGACAATCTCAGGCAAAGCATAGTGATTTGCTTGATGATAGCATGTTTATCCACAGAAAAAAGCTTTTTAGGACATCCTGCAGGCAGATTCTCCCTATCTAGGTATGCTTCCTTAGCTAAAACATCAACCTTAGACTTGGATACTCCTGTCTAAGCAGCAATTTCTCTGTAGGAAGTACTGGTTTTGAGAAGAGAGAGGACATTATCCTTTTGAGTAGAGGTAATGAGTTTATTACAGTATCAAACATTCCAGACCTGTGTTATGTATGTTATGTTGGAGCTATGACATCATTATAATGTTTCTATGACATACCAACCAATGGTGGAGCATGTGACATCATTGATTGCAAGATCAATGTTGTCAGACCATAGACTCAAAAAATTGTCCATATGAGACACCAGATTGAATAGCCCATATCTTCACTATTTGTGATCTAAACAAGACCAAATAGGACTCATCAGAAAGGTCACATGACACACTTCTTTGCCACCATACACCACTTTTTGCTTCAATGTATATTTAGCTCACAATTTGCCAATCTTCTTCAAACTGCATAACATGTGGACAATTTTCTGACCCACTGTATATTAAGGTACCCCAATCCTTTCAATTCGCATAGTCTGCCCGAGTTCATTCCCTCTGTTTCAGCAACGTTGAAAAGCTCATCCCGCCACCACGCTTTAACTAAAAAACAGCGATATGATAAAACCCGGTCTCCGTGTAAGCTAGCTTCGTATCAGTCACTTGAATTTGTTAACTCATTGTTCTAGACTCCAAGGCGACCACAGTTCAAACTGGGCAGTGCAGCAAGTTTGAAGATCCAGCAAGCGCCTATTTCCCTCCTCCCATTCCAGCGTGGAAGGAGGCACTGCTCAATGTGAACACCAGCCATGATAACTTTGTCTTCGTGCCTAGTGCATCTGATATGTGTTACATCGTTCCTGAACCAGCGTCTCTAGTTGCTACTCAAACATCTGAAAAATCCACGGCAATGTTTTGTTCGTGGCTGAAGATTCATGGTATCTGCATCCTCCGTATCTCAGAAAAGAACTCACAGGCTCAACCATGGCCCAATAAGTCCTGGAATGCGATCCTGACTGCAGAGTTTGCATCATGAAAAGCTCGAGATCACCAGCCTGGCAAGCGAGCCCAAGAGCGAGACAAATTAAGACAGGAGATCGTTGATTTGTTGGGTAACTGTGTAGGCAGTGACACTGGAGTTGAAGTGGCACCTGCTATGGACTTAAGTAATGTCCAGGCATTGTGGTTGGGTGTTCCCTTCCCCAATCTGGAACCAGTCCATTTTGAGCAGATCCTTTGGGAAATGCATGAGCTATGCTTTCGATTCAAGTTCCATGCTTTAGATGAACGTGTGAGGCTACAGACCCCCTATGAAAAAGACCCACAAGCAGAAGACTTGCTTGATCGATGCTTTTCCAGCAATTCCATGGTTGTTCCAACTCTCAATACCGCCAATCATGGGATAGCAAGTCTTTCATGTCAAGAACGTGCTCATTACTTATTCACGATGGTGCATGTAATGAGGAGATGGAGATGGATACCGGTGAATGGGTGGATCTCTCGAGCAGATAAACTAACCTGGTCTGTGGATGATATCGAATCACTGGAAAGAGAAATTGCAGAGGTGTACACTCAGACATTCTGGAATTGCTTTCGTCATGCTCCTGTAGTCCCTCATCAACTCTCAGTGCAGGCTGTTGCTCGAAGCCCTCTTGTGGGTTGGGCACATGTACCAGTTCTTGCTTCGCATGTCGAGAATGATGCAACTGTCATTGTTAAGGATGTAGTATCGAAGTAGTTGGTAAGTCCGCTACCTTCGTTCTACCTAGACTGACCCTTTGAATAGAAATCTTGTGTTATGCCAAATATACCTCATGGTAGTGTCAGTGATCAGAGGGAAAGTGGTGCTGTTGGATTGTATCAGCAGCTGGAGTATTTAGGTCATTAGCAGAAACGTCGAAGATGTCCCTTAGAGCCAAATAAGAGTTCATGCATTGTGTAGAAGGGACTTGCACCTAAAACCTTTTCAGATGGCTTTCAGGCAAGAAAAAGTTTTTTACAATCATTTTTGGTAATCCATAAATGAAAAATTTGCAAGGTCCTGCAAAAATCAATAGTTTCAGGTATAATTTTTTTTACAAGGCCAGATGATGTGGCAAGTATTATGTAATTAAAGTTTGTTACCTGCAATGTGCATAATGTCGTCTCCCGCCTATCAGTCTCCCGCATTCCAGTCTCCCGCATTCCAGTCTTTCTCATACAATAAGATCGAATCTCCTCTTGCTCTTGCTAGGAGTGTTTGCAAAGTTGGAGATGATGACTACCAGATGATGAATGCATTAAACATCACAAATTCTGAGGTATGTTTCCATCATTTTAGTTGCTTTGTGCTCATGCATGTTTTGTTTCAGCGCCTTACCAGGGCAGCGGCTTTGGACAGAAAAACAGCTAGAACCTCTGCATCTCACGTGAGCATGCCGAAACTCCATCTCAACGGAAAGAGCAAAATCATGTTCCAAATCAAGGAGTGCCAGCTATTGGAGAAACATCTTCATATTTGAGCTCGTCGTTCCAAACTCTGGCTCCAGTCTGCTAATGAGGAGATTGGACATCTTCTTCATCTCTTGCAAAGCAATAACATGAAAGAAAGCTCCATCTCGGATGACAAATCCTTCCTGGATGAGTACATTCCAGATGCTGACGAGGAGCCCGTTTCAGAATCAGTGGACCCAGAACCTACCGACTCCAGCTACAGTTCTGCTCTTCAGCGTAGCACCGAGCCGGAGGGCTTGAACAGAAAAATGATACAAAACTCTTTGTGTATAGCACAAGCACACCGTAACGCCATCTCAACAGAAAAGGCCTCACTCATCTCCCAAATCAAGGAGTGCCAGATATTCCAGAAACGTCTTCGTCTTCGAGCTGAATGTGCCAAAATCCGGCTACAGAAAAACAATGAGGAGATCGGAGTTTTACTTCATCTCCTAGACAGTAATGGCATTAAAGAAGACTCTATCTCAGATAACGACGAGGATGTTTCAGACTCCATCTCCACCAGTTCCAGCTCTAGCTCAGGTTCCGCTGTTTTCGAAATGGTATCTGATGAGATGGAGCCTCCTACATCACCAATCCCATCATCTCAGATTCATCCTTTTGCTCTCATAGACTGCCACAAAGAATCAGACAGACATTGAGGTCACGGTATTGGCACAACCGCAAAGAGGAAGGACAATGTACCGCTTAAGCACACCGGGAGGTATGTACATCGATCAATTGTCCAATCATATGTAATGTATACATGATGATTACATGTGTGAACTGATAGTAATGCATCTTTCTTTCTTCTTATGACCACTGACAACGACAAACCCGCTGATAATTCAGAGCCTCAGTTTTCTCCTTGCTACAGAGAAGACTCCAACTACTTTCATTACTCTGTGCCCCCCCTAGTGCCACCCCCTGTTGGTGGTGATGTGGGCTCAATCGATTTAGTAAGTATCCATTTCACGATTGTTCAGAGATATAATGCTCTTTTAGTCACTAAACCATCGCCAAGAACAACTCCGCCTTCTCCCTGACAACCAATTCTTACTGGCTTATCCCAGCCCATCCGCCACATCATCTGTGCCCCCCAGAGTGCCACCATACCTTGGTGCTGTTCCATACAACTATGACACTTTTGTCCCCCTTCCCCAAGAGCAAGCAGGCCTTGTCCCTGACAACCAACCCTTATCCCAACCCATGGCTTATCCCAACCCATCTGCCACCAATTACTATGACGCCTTTGTCCCAGAGCTTCCCCCGCCCCAACCCTTACCTTACTGGGCTTATCCCAGCCCATCTGTGCCCCCCACAGTGCCACCCCTTGGCAGTATTCCATCATACATCCAAGAAACACAAACCCGCTTTCCGGCCCTTCCCCCACTTGATACCCGATTGCCCCATCATTGGGCTTTGCAGAGTGGCCAATCCACCTCATCTGTGTCCCCTACAGTGCCACTCCTTCACAGTAACCTATCATACGACCAAGATGCTTATGTTGTTCATAAAGAACAACCCGGCTTTCCCTCACCTGCCACTGGCACCTTGTTGCATTATTCCAGTCCTTCTGTTTCTAGCTCAAGGTCACACTCTTCCGGTGTTCGAATTACTGCCTCAGGCATTCCAGTCAGCTATAAACGATGAATCTGGATGCAGCCCAAATCCGAGTCGCCACGTCCCAACTGGAAGAAGCATCTTTCTGATCCCAATACCCCACTTGGTGCCGCACTAAAAGACACTAAATTGTTGGTGGCACGACACATATATGTGGTTAATTCATTCCTGGAGTGGATATATCAAGAAGACAGTGAACTCGTTCCAGTAAAAGGAAGAGACTGGGTAGCTGCAGAATTAAAAAACAAAGTACCCTACTTCTCAAAAGAGCTTGGTGAGTCTCCAGTCTGTGGTGTTTGATATACTATCAATCCCTTATAGGTCAGGACCCACTGATAGAAAAGGCAGTGTTGAGAGCAGTGAGTAGTCATTCATTTCGGTGGTCGGAATTTTACAGTTTCTCAGTTAAGGAGCACGATCTCTGTCACGTGCACCTTCATCTGTAGTAAAGTTCACCAGCTGATCCTGACAGTCTATCAGCTGTGCCCACCATTTACACCAGACAAGATCAGGAACAAGATCACAAACTTGATGAACGACCCGACTGGACATTCAGCCTGGGGAGATGCCTTCTACACCGTATGTGAAGATGTATGGCAATATCTAGTCAAGCGGCTGGAATATCTGACTTGTTTGCAGAACAAAAAGCTTTACTTTGGGCACCTGGCGATAAAATCTCTTATCAGGCACATCTTCTGGGGCCCAAAGGGCATTGTGATAAAAGAAAGCTTATCAGCAGACTTCAAGACACTCTTTCCAAAGGCAGCCCTCTGCCTTGCAATCATCGGGGTCAAACACGGCCTTGATGTTCTCCACCAGGGCAAGAATATATCATTTAGTTCAGACACCTATGGGCCACTATACCATGTGCTCATGAAGGAGTTAAATACGGTTTTGCAAAGAGGCAAATGCAATATACTTGCAGAACTATCACAAGCATAAGTCCATATGCAATGTTGATTCTGTGTCACTGTCGCACTTAATAGGGCCGATTTGGATCACTTCAGTAGCCAGTGTCGGAACATGGTGGAAGACTCACCACCTCAATCATCAGTAGCTGAGGCTGCTGGCAGCAATTCCCAACTGGAGACTGGAGTTGCATTCAGCAATTCAGAAGGGAATTCGGAAAGAAATTCCGATTTTGCTGGCTGTTCTGCTGATAACAGCCATTTCATGATGTCTGAACTTGCACTTCCAGAATGGAATTCATATGATGATGCAGGAAATACCTTTTTCTTGAGCTTGGAGGATACAGAACTGACTGCAGAAGGCAACGGGGATGGTGCTAACTAAAAACTGTCATATTTATTTGTACAATTTTGAATTTTTGCTACGCTGCCCAGTTTGAAGTACGCTTGCAGTCTAGAAATAAGTTAACAAATGTAAGTGACTGATACGAGACGAAACTAGCTTAAATGGAGACTAGGTTTTGTCATATTGCTGCCTTTTGGTTAAAGTGCGGTAGCGGGACGAGTTTTGCAATGTTTGCAAAACAGAGGGAATGAACTCGGCAGACCATGTGAATTGAAAGGGTCGGGGTACCTTAATATATACTGTGCAAACTGTGAGATCGCCGTGTACATTTTTGGATTGGACGCAGAGCTCTGAAAGATAGGGCGGGCATTGTGTGAGAGCTCAGTGGATAGATTGCATTGCTCTTCTGTTGTCAGATACGCGATTTCGATATCATGTATGCGTGTCTGAAGGACAATCTCGTATGGGCACGGTGCGGTTGCTTCCGAGTGGGGGTGAGGGAATAAAACTGCAACAGGAGGAAGTGATACAGTTGGCACCATCATCGAGGACAGCTCCGACGATGGAATAATCTGCTCTGTTCGATAGAATTGTCAGCATCAGAGTAAAAACTTACCTTCTGCGTGTTTGCAAACTTCATTAAGCATAGGTTTGTTTCTCAACAACAAGTTGGGATTTAGGAGTAGATCGGCATGAGATAGCACTGGCATCGGTATCCAGGTTTTTAGCGTTTGGAGGGCGTTGACGTCGTGTTCAGAAGAGCTGAAAGAAGGCAGTACTTGAATGGAGTACTGCGGTGCCTATCACTACAGTGACATGGCTCAGGAGAGGGTTGGATCGAGTAGCTTAATGTGTTCCAGACACTGGAATCGTTTGAGTGCATAAAACTTACCTATTGATTGCAGATGTGGCACAACATGAGCTTTGGTGAGAAATGAGTTGTATCACGTGGTCACCCTCCTTTTCTTACTACTATTGTCCAAGTCCCTTTCCCCCAAGCTCAAGGTCCAACTGAAGTAAGTCTTTGTATTTATCTTTTGTCTCATTAATTAGTTGTAGCTCTACATATACTCCCCTTTCCAACGACGATTCACTGTGGTGACAAGTTGTTTCAGTACTCCATTCGAGTACTCAGCTCTTCTGAACACAATGCTGGTGACCCACTACGAACATCAGATCCTTGTCCAGCCTAAGCCCCACTCCATTCTGCACAATGTTGGGCTGCCGAAGTCTCATTGGCCAGCAATACAAGGAGTTCCTTTCCCCCAAGCTCAAGGTCCGACCGAAGTAAGTTTTCGTATTTTTTTTGTCTCATTAATTAATTGTAGCTCTACATATACTCCCCTTTCCAACGACGATTCACTGTGGTGACAAGTCGTTTTGGTACTCCATTCAAGTACTCAGCTCTTCTGAACGTGACACTGGTGACTCACTATGAACATCAGATCCTCATCCAGCCTAAGCCCCACAGCTCTACAATATGTACTCTGTCAGTCAGGTCTTTCCTCAGTGACGTTCATAAAGTCGGCGATCCCAGCTACCCAAAACTCAACAGAATCGGTGCAGTCTACTATACTTGTAAGTTTCTTGACCCCAATCGAACTGGTACTAACATTCATACAGTACAAATGAGCATACCAGACGATCTCCTTGCCAACAGCGCTCTTCTCCAGCTTCTGAATTGACAAAAAGGTCTCGCTCCATCCACTGGAAGTGCCAGAAATGCTGCATCCTCCCCAGCTCTAACACCATCGCCCAGGAGCATATAAATGTCCGATTTGTCCCCCCCACTAATTGGAGGGTCACTCTGACAACAAAGCAAATACTGCGATGTTACAAGTCTGGGTTAGTTGTTGGAGTAAAGGTAGATTTGCTCCTCTGTTCCTCCTATCATGCTAATGCTGTTGTCAGATCAACAGCAGCTGAAAAGAATATAGTCGTAGATGCATCTCGGACAGCTACTATGTCTACCTGAAACAACTGGAGCCAGTCCAGGAGGAATGTGGCATCAATGAGGATGCGGGACTCGGTATCCACTACAGTGTGGACTCGCAAATATATGTTCCCCTTTCTGCTGATGATTCACTGTGGTGACAAGTCGTTTCAGTGCTTCATTTGAGTACTGCCTCATCTCTTCTGAACGCAACGGTTTTCTATCTCAGATGACCTGGTGACACTCGCAAGTTCACAAGGTGGATTCTGCTAGGGAGAAGTATATAAGCTGCTCACACCTTTTGCTCTCTTTTCTTCACAAGCATCATCATGCCCACCTCCAGCCAATCTCGAACTATCGCTTCACATCTGTCTTGTTGATCTGCGTTACTCTAGTTTGGGTGTACTCGACTGCATGAAAAATTTCTGGTGCGTTGTCATGCGATGCAAATCCCCCTCTTAATCTCAAACATTGTAAGGGTTGGCAGAGAGGTCAGTACCACAGGGAGCGCAGCTAGACAACCATGCACCCAGGTGTTATCGCCAATTCGTGTCGCAAAGCAAAACAATATTGTTGTAACTTGATGCCGTGTTTGTGTGTTAAGTTCACTAAGATCGCTAAAATCGGCTACAATCGGCTAAACCAACTAAATCAATTATCCAAACATTACGTGGCAGGGTTCCTCAACAGTTAAAAGCATTGTAGTGCAGTGTCACGGAAGTTCATTTTGTGTCTCGTATATATCTATCACCATCTTTATTCACATTCCTTAACATTTCCACTATCTTGTTATCAATCAACAACGGTGAGTCGTAACATTGACATCGCCAGCTGCAGTGCTGACCCTCGTAAGGTCGAAAATGCTGATGTCCCAGGGAGGTACCAACGCCTCCAAGAGGAGGTCCCTACCAGCCTTGCAAGCCTTAGCTAAGGCTTCAAATTCGTCTCAGGTATTTTTTCTTCTCTTCTGCAAGTTCTACAGACCTCACCACTTCCCAAAAGCCTGAACCCTGGCGGTCGGCACACTCTAACCGTTCAAATCCATCAAATCTTAGTCGAATGGATGACGCCACTGGTCCTACCTCCTTGGGAGGATTGAAGTGTCCGATGCCCTTATATTTTAAGAAAGGCAGATCCGCCAAGGTTAACCAAGATACTGACCTGGATAAGCTAAGAGACAATTGGATCAAAGTACATTTCAGATTAATCGCCTACATCTATTACATCTACGTGTAGACGGGCCAGCTCGCACACAGGGGCAGTTTTGGCTTTGACTTCGAGGGGGTCGTGTACTCGGTAGATGTTCATGATGCGGACAGCCTTTCACCTTCCTCAGGAAGCTATATAAGAGAAAGGAATCGGGGAATCCAGCTCCAAGACCAAAGCAATCACTGAAACACCAGGATGCGGTTATCTTTAACAAGGTACATCTCCTACTTCTTCTATTCACTCCGTATCCTGACTATCCTAAGGAGGATGAACAATTTTTCCAAAGAAACTTCAGGGTGACAGATAAAGCCCCAACGCTGCCTTTAGAAAACCCTCCATTAGACAATGTTCAATCTCAGCCTACTCCTGAAGCAGCTGATACGAGGGAGACTATTCTGGATAGTCCTGAACCAGATGTCCAGCCTACTCCCCCCCATTTTCAAATGCTTTTCAATGATGAGGAGACGGAGATCGGTAGGTCATGGGTTTCTCGAATCTCTATACTAACAAGGATATCATAAGACTGTTTCGATGATAATGATGGGTCTCATACTCCAGAGCTGGATGACTCCAACGATGAGGAAGAACAAACAAGGTCACCACCTCACAGCCAGGGGCATTTGGGAGAAGGATCGCTGTCTCCACCTCCTGGGAAGAAGGCCAAGAGGAAATCCAAAACAGCAAGTACGTTGGGTTATCAAAGCTGAACTTACCAGGCTCTTAGCAACCATATGAGTCTGTCGAGGACAATCAGGCGAGATGCATTCATTGGATAAATCACAGAAACTCATGAGTAGTCTAAGATTATACAGGTGTCACCTATGAAACCTTCTTCCAAAAGGAAACCGGCACCTTCTTCACCCTCAAAGAGCAATGACAAGAAATTTCGCAAAAGCGACAGCGTTGACACAGATTCCAGTGATCTTGCTAGTAGTGAAAATGAAGAGGGAAGCAAGAAGAAGACTTCTACAAAAATAACGGAGGAAGACTTGAAGGCAACAAGGCTCGCAGGCATCATTGAACTAGCCAAAGAGGGGAAGCAGGAGGAACTGTTGAACAGCGTGGCGGTGTACGTGTTCCCCCGAGAAGACGATGTGAACATCATAGACTGTCTACGACATCACCTTTTGGGCTTGCCTTCAGCGACACCAACAGAAAGCAACCGCAGGCGTGGCCTCTTGACAACATTGAATTTGTTGATCAAAGCCAAGGATACCAAGATGATACACAAGTTCTGTGTTTTCGTAAGTTCTACTCTTCTCGTTTTCTAATGCTAACTATGAGAGACCAATTACCCGATTGGACACTTCAGGGGAACAGTGAAGGCTCATGCAAGGCCTACAGTTGCCAAGTTTCTAGGCTTAGGTTAAATTTTCTTATTGGTATATACACCTACTCATGGCTGATTCTAGACCATGGTAAGCCTGACCAAGTGTCTGCTAAGGCCCTTTGGTACTCCAAAGAGTACCGTTACTCCAGCAAGGGGGTCTCATACAAGGCAAGCTTCCTTCTGAGTACTGTCAGCCATTCATTTCCCTAGGACCAAATCTGTCCAAAAGCACTGTTACCTTGGTCGTCGGATCTTATCATTGATGTTATGCATATTATGCTGGATCTGAAACTCAATCCTCTGGTCAAAGGCTACCTCAAAGAACAGACTACTGCCCCTCCATCTCTTATAATCTTAGTGGAAACCATTGTAAGTGGTTCTTTATCTAGGAACTAGCTAAAGAGAAACAGATTGGATCTATTGTCAACGAATACATTTTGACCCCAATGAGAAAGCAAAACTTCACAGACGATCCTTATGGTAGAAAATACAGGGTGCGCCTCAAGGCTTACCGCTCCCTTGAAGATACAGATGAAGGTGCTCAGTACCTCATGATTGTGGGTCACACGATATGGAGTCGCGTCCAGTATGTATTTCTTTGCCAGCATTCGAACCTGACCATTGTAGACTCAGTGAGCCAGAGCCTGAGGACCTTCAAGAAGACATGGACTTCGCGTTTTTGGTTGAGCAGGCACATTTGATGGCTTGCGAGGAAGGCATCATTCTGGAGGATGGCTAGCGGTGAGTGCTGATAACAAACAGCCCTTACACTCATATCTAGAGTATGCAGCTCCGATGTCTTCTCACCCTCATCATGTCCCCGATGGCCACTCGTAGTTCACCTGTTGTGCATTTCCATTGTCATGCTCTTGTTATCATTTGTCACTGTTGTCTGAGTCTTTGTGGATGTTCCATTACTGTCGTTTATGTGGTTGCTCATTTCATCCCTCCTCCATTTTAGTATCACAGCTGTGTCGTATACCCTCTCCTCAAAGACTATACTTTAGTTTAGAAGCCATTTAATACACTATGCACAGATTCCTCTTTTCCCATTCTGCATGCCTGAATGTAACCTCTGAGGTATACTTGAAGTAGACTGGTAACTGCCTCCTGTCGTACTCCATAGCATTGTCAACACGTCCTCACTTCCACTCAACACAGTCCTTAAACTGCTTCATACACTGCTCATATCAACCCTGACACATACCCAACACATACCCAACACAGTCTGCTGGCCCCTTATAGCATACCTGAAGTAAGTCTCATTTATTCCCTGTGGTTTACTGTGATGTCTCTACGTATACACCTGAGTGTGTCCTGACTTATACTTCACAGCAATACCCAACACAGTCTGCCAGCCTCTTATAGCATACCTGGAGTAAGTCTCATTTATTTCCCGTGGTTTACTGTGATGCCTCTACCTATACACCTGAATGTGTCCTAACTTATACTTCAGAGCATCTTCAATCATCCCTACAAAGTGTCTCCAGATAGGTGCCATGTGCCTTCAGTTGATCCCTGGGTTGAACTGGGTTACTGAGCTTAAAGGAACCTCGACCTTGGATGTCTTGTGATGACCTCACTGTCCTCATTGCCCTGGGATGTCCTTAAGAAGCCTATGGGTGCCCCAGGACAGGGTGAAATTTTTCCTGATGATGATATTTCAGATTCTTCTGTCCTGCTTGAGGCTCTGTGCAAGTGCTGCGATGGACAAACCAAGGGCCCCCTGGACTGAAAATCCTGGACCAGATGTTGGTAGGTAGGTCCAGGTCAGAGGCTCAAAAAATTTTTCTTAACATATGTTTCAAAATGTCCTATAATGACCTCTAAACAATACAATACATACAGAACAGTGAGGAGACTCAAGGTGTCTGATTGGGACTCATGTTTGCACATTGCCAAAGTTAGCCAAACTGGTCCAAACAGAACCAACTCATTTTGGCATGTTGGGTAACCAAGCAGGCTTGAAACTGATTATATGTCTAGTAAGTTCAGATGTTAGCTATATAATGCATCTATTGATAATATTAACTCACTCAGGGGTAGCAGTTTGGGAGACAGCTTGACAGGGCAAAGGCAGGTATGGGTGGTGGTCAGGATTACCAAATTAGGAAGTACATGTGACCTATGGGTAGGTTCCCTAGGTAGGGCCTTAAAAATTTAATCAACATATGTTACTTAATTTTTATTCCAGTAGCCCCTTGGGACAAACAGCCATAAATGCAATATGGATGCAGTTTGCTTAACCAGACCACTGGCAATCTAACCAGCAAATCAAAAATACTCATTTGCTCCTAAGCAGGAAATGTCTAGCAGCACTTGAGCACCAATGACAATGAGCGTTTCCAGTTTGAGCCACAAGCCAACTTGGAAAATTGCTCAGATAGTATGTATGCTGGTATTCTCTCTCCAAGTTAGCTTGCTGACCAATGTCAAGGCTCGTTTTTGCCTGGTTCAGACATGGAAACTTGCCTTTCTCACAAAACCATAGCTCAATTTCAGTGGTCATGTTCTGCACTGGTGCTATCTTGGCCTATCTATCAGGACCCTTGCCTCTGTGAAAAATAGTCGCAATGTTTGCATTCCTTTTGCACTCAGGAGCACTTTTAATCTCATTCCTCAGTAAGTACTTGCATTGAAATGATTCAGTCATCTAGGAATTCTGAATACCACAATATTTGGACTTGCTTGTTTCCACAGTACATGAACTTGAGTCTGTCTTGTTCTCTGGACTGGATTTGCTACAGATATTGTGTGTCAAATGAATTCAATAATGTTTGGTATGTCATCTCTCCTCTCAGACATGTAAGGTAGACAACATCCATGGCCAACCAACCCCATGTGATCATAGTGTGACAGACCATATATAGACAATTTATTTTAGAAAATGCATAAGATATTCCTCAGATGCCTGTATGTACAACATTTTGTTTGAAAGCCTTCCTAATATGTTACCCAACATTCCATTGAGGGAAAATCACACTGCTGATGATGTAGATACACTTTTAGCTAGTTTCTTGTATCTATGCCACCTGCAAAGCAGTCTGTGCTTGCAAGACTTTCAAATTTCAGTAAATAAAAAGTAGATGACCTTGAACGATATGCAGTTGAGGTTTTAGATTCAGTACCATGCAGCAGTGAGTAACATCTAGATCTTGAAACTGGATCAGAATGTGACATCTGATAGTTTCGCTAACTGCTCCATATGGTTCATTGATGCATATGAACATGGCCTAGATGGAAAGCAGGCTGCATGGGCCGTTCAGAAGTACAAGGGGCACTGTGTTCTGCCTGAAAAGATCATGCATATGCAAGAGCTTGATGAAATGGTTGAAAGGTATCTACTCTTCCATTTTCAACTATTTTTGCACTAAAACTTATACAGGACATCTTCATATGTATCTCTATGAAATGTTGGAGACAGATTCCCTATAATTTACAGTAGTAATTTGTAAATGACTTTCTATTGATTTTTGACAGTAATTTGCCCATGTTTAGACATGTGACAGTAATAGCACATGGGGTTGGTTGGCCATGGATGTCATCTACCTTATGTGAAATGTGATGTAACTGAAGACAAACAAGAGTATCTCATCAGGTTTGTACAAAAAGTTCTTCTCAAGAAATAGTCTGGTAGTCATGGTGGTGTTGTGCAGATGATGATGGTAGCTTGACTGAATACCCATGGTGTGGCTATATTTCATATCACCTCGAAGGTTGGTGAGCCAGTTCATCACCTGCGATCCCTCAGAAATGGAAACAGCAGAATGAAATGTACAAGTTTAGACAGTAGGTCTGAAAAATGATCAGGATCCTTCCTGATGTGATCATATATCTCCATGTAACCCATTTTCTTGGTGACCTTAAGAAGGATAGACATCTTCACTTGATTCTTAATCTTCCTGGGGCCCGCATACACATCGATGAACAGGGCATCACCTAAGATGATGGTGATTGTACCCTGAAGAACCTTCCTTATGACTGCAGATTGCACAAACACCTTGCCTGGGACAAAGATCAGTCTTGCCTCTGCTGGCCAGTGGTCCTTGTTGTGTGAGGGCTGTATAGTCTAAAGGTGTGTTGTTAGTTTGTTATAGAGATATTCATCATTGGCTTACCATCCTTCAGCTTGGTTTGACATCATTAACTGATTCTTCTTTCCCTTTCCATTGCGGTCTCTATGAAAGGTGTAAACTCAATATGCCCATAGCACTGAACCATTTACCTCTGCTATAACCTTATCTGCATGCTTGGAAAGCCTCTTCTCAGCATCTTTTTTGTGCTGTATAGGGTCAGTACAAGCACAATGTACACTAGACTAACCTTGACAGGAGCTGGCTTGAGGTCTTTGTCACCTTCCTCATCACCTTCTACATCTCCATCCATCTCAGAAAGTGCACTGATGTTGAGGTCACCATGATAGGAGGAAACACTGCTGGTGGCATGAGAATGCATTCTAGTCTTGTATTTGTCACAGGGTCATATGTGCATGACCCCCCATATTATTCCTGCTACCTTTAGGTAGAGGGCTTAGGAGTGCACTAATTTAAGGTTTGGCTGGCAATCAAGAAAATGGAGAAATCACTGTGCTTTTTTGTTTGGTTGTAAACAAAATACACATGTATTTACTTCACAATTCAAAACTCCGGTCCCTTTGTTACTCAAATCCTCTGTTCTGTCCATCTCCTGTGTCTCATGTTTAGCTATGACTGCCCCCCTTGCTTTTCTGGATGGACAGCATGTACCTGTCATGTTCAATGCTTGATTACCTGTTTCATACTGTCCACCTCCCTGATCCACAACTCACCCTCACATGTGTCATGCCAATATGATGACAGCTTCTCTTTTGCTTCAATCCTCCATCTGTCTGCTTCCCCAGAAATTGGGTGCCTGGTGTTAGGACATGACTGGATAAATGTGGAGTGTGTTGCTTGTCACAGTTTGTGCTACCACTTCACTCTTTTCAGTTACTGATCTCCATTCTTAGATGTTCCAAGCCTGGGGCTACTCCTCAGATGTTGGGAACTGTGCCTTCTATTTCATTTCTGACCTCTATACAGTTGGGTGACCTTGTTAGTGTTACTGAAAGTGATCCTTTTGCCTTGTCTCCTGTCCTCATCTTCTTTGAACCCTTCTCTGCCATTGTGCAATGATTCCACCATCCCTTCTTCTGTACACACCACAGCTACAATCTGTCAGTGTTTTTTATGACAACATCATTAGGTCTCATGGTATTGGAATTCATTTGTCTTGTTTTTCTTCCAACCCTGCTGTATTATGTCATCTACTCCAAATGCATGCCATTCACTATACTAATCAGATTAATGGAGTGGAATGCCATGCACTGTGTTGCATTCTGATATGATATAGATTTTTGTAAAGTTCTGCCTGTAAAAATACAGCTGTTCTGTACAAGGGGTAGCGGGCTGTGCCAGTGTGGAACCAGCCCTTGGTCTTTATATAATCATGCAAGGCAGGCAACCACCAATGCTTGTCTTGCATTACTTCCCAACACCATATGTTTGTGCCTACACAAGAATGTTCTGGACACTCTTGGTATGCTTCAGCCTGATTTTGGTGTGGCTGCAAGAAGAATAGAGGGTGTTAGGAGGGGTGAGATAGCATGGGTATTCCCTTTGCAATGAGGTGTGCCTACATTTGGCTTGCCTCTCAAGTTAACTGACCAACTTGTCTATATCTCTACTCTATTCCCAATTACCACTTTACCTCTGCTTCGAACCCATTCACACATTGTTCAATTGATGGTAGGCTCATGATGTTAGTCTGGCCTATATATCAAGTCAGGGGGTCTTTCTGCAATGTATATTGACAATATAACTTCATTTGAACTATTTCTAAGCCATTCTATGTATTATAGAGTGCCATGACATGCCTGCAACATAAAATTTTTGCATACCTTGTGACCACTGATTACATCATTGGGGGGGTCACACACATATTTGGTCACTTAATCAACAGACTCCAATCACATCATTCATCCTAATATAAAAATGATTGTGATTAGTCTGTCTACAAGAGACTAAATGTGTTCATTGTCTTTTGTAATCTTCATTGTCCTCATTGCCATCATCATCCCAGCATGGAAGCTCCAAACTGCATCAGGATCACATATTGTCTATAAATCAAGCACCTACATCATCATGCATGCCCAGCCTGAGACTTCCTCTGATATGTCTTCATTGCTTTGTGCTGCAGACTTTCCTTAGTCAGTTCCAGCCTGAGATGACTCTGAGTCATCTGAATTCTTGTCGAGTACCAGGTTTTGGGTGAAGCCTCATTGGCTGACTGTGAGGGGCTGTTAGTCACAGTTATCACTGTTTGCAGTACAACAAGAGGTGTGCTGGAGATCTTCCTCATCTGAGTGTCCAGTGCTTGACCTATTCAAAATTACCATGTACTGTCATAATTAACCACTTTAATCTTACCTCTACCAGTAGATAATTTGGTGTTCTTGCTCAGCCCACTTGCAGTGGGCTTTTCCTTAGTTTTCTGTGATTTTGAGGGAATCGGGTTTGATTCTAAGTACAGTGAAATGATATAACCAGCAGGGGAGTCCACTCACCAGCCATCATTGCCTTCCACTTCAACTTTTCACTGGGGTTGTTGACCATACTGTGGGTATCTGCAGTTCAATGAACCCTGCAGTAAAAAAAACTTACCAGCATTCTTCTTGGCCTTCATTTTGCTTTTCTGTCCACCTGAAAACATGTTTCAATGTTTCAATTAGAACTAATGCCTGTGCTCACAAAGAGCAAAGGTACAAATGACCCCAACATAGCTTATGTAGTTATACAAATGCATAGAATAAGTACAATTGACTGACCAAGTTCCATTACAAAGCTTCCACAGAAGAGAAACATGGAGCAGTAAAGGCTACCCTCTAGAGCATTAATGATGAAATTTGGTGATGAAAAGAGGAAGCTTCAGTGACGGCGAATGCGTAAATTGAGGCAGCATGATACTCCAGTCCAGCTGACAAATCAGAAATCAGTCCGCACATCGAGACGAACGAACTTGAGCACTGACAACCTAGTCTGGAGGGCGACGTCGTTTGGCAGGTGGAAGGGAATATGGAAAGATGTGCCTTTTGGAGGGAATACACAATGTAGAACAGCTGACAGAGGGTGTAGATTTGGAATGCTGGTGTGATGTGGCAACAGTGTAGAAAACATACCACCATATCTGCAAACCCCATTGAGACCTAGAAAAACCCACTGGCCCAGGGCAAGAAGATTTTACACGGTACGACAGAGTAGGGGATGACGATGGCTTCTTCCTGGCCAGTCGAAAACGAGCATGCCATGCATTTGAATCAGTCGGTGCTGGTAATCTGCTGCAACAGTTGTGAAGAAAGATGTGGGAAATTCGAGCAGAATGGCGTGCTCAAGAAAGAGGTTTGTTGGTTGTTGGAATTTTTTGTGGTGGTTTATACGGTGGGAGATTCATTGTGGTTGCTTCCGAAGCCTCGCCAGCCATGCTAGCGGTACTGGACAATCAACTGATGAGGAATTGGAGAGTCCAAACCTCCAGCTCAGTCGGAACGACAACCAAATGGCAACCAACCCTCACCAATGGTGATGGTTGGTGTGTTTGTTGTTGTTGTTAGATAACATGGACCCACTGGAAAAATCATACCATGTAAGCTGCTTGATCACTTGTTATGGGCATAAGTTCCCATCCCTATAAAAGACCATATTATGGTCTATTTAGAGAGCCTTTGTTATTGTGTCATTACCACAGAGTACTAGTGTTATGAAAACCTAGCTGCACTCTGCTTGACCCCCAGGGTCATCCAAGGGTCATCAATAGGCCACCATTACCCAACTTACAATTTTTTGAGTGCTTAGTTACACTAGCGCTTTACAGTGATGGCATCACCACTATCACAACCTCAATCTCAAACAAGGACTATGCTTGATTGGCAATTCAAGTTCTCCAACAATCACTTGTCAATCTAGCTGAGCACCCTGGATACAGAGATAATCTGGCCCATCTTGCTGCCACTTGGTATCTTTACAATTACTACATATATCTTTGTATTACTAGCCAACTTCTGCCTTGCGGTCCTCCCTATTACTGCCAATCCAGATATTGTCTGCCACATCAACTGCAGTGTTGATCATATTTTGTACAACTGCGCTCGCGGTTTGTATGATCATGTGACTCCAACTGTACATCCTCAGCCACTCGACTGCAACACAACTTCAAACTCCAACATTGAACCTACTGGAGCTCCAGACACAGCCATAGAGTCCCCTGACCCTATTTGTGCAGTTGTAACTCGATCCAGCACATCTATACAACATCCTCTGAGTCATCCACCAGCCTTTCCTCCCAGTCTTTCCCCACCTGTGGCAGTAAAGACAGAAGCTGCTGGTGAGGCTGATAATCCTCCTGATGTATCGCTTGCATTGGTAGAGGCTCCAGTCCAGATTTGCAGTTTAACAGGTTTTTTTGATGGCTTTTTGTTGTCATTGGTCAACAGTCTTTCGTTCTTGGTGCTTATCTACATCTTCATCATTCTACTGCTGATAACTCCTCCTATTTGGTTATGGCCATTACCTGAGCCACCGCCACCATCAATGATTGTTGGACCTTCTTTTCTAGGCATACCTCTCCATCCCCCTTTTCCATTTCATGCTTACAAATTGGTCCCCTGGACTCAATTTGAAAGGGGAGAATGTAAGCTGCTTGATTGCTTGTTATGGGCATAAGTTCCCATCCCTACCTACCTACTATAAAAGACCATATTATGGTCTATTTAGTGAGCTTTCATTATCATGTCATTACCACAGAGTACTAGTGTTATAAAAACCTAGCCACACTCTGCTTGACCCCCAGGGTCATTGATAGGCCAACTTACATACCAGCAGTCTCCCGCTTGAGTTTTGCTTGTTCCTCCTTCTCCTGTTGGCAGTGCCTTTCTCTGGTCTGGCAACGCTTTTTGGCAGCTGTGAGACCATTAACAGGATCTCCTGCTGCTTCAGGTGGACTCAGCATCCAACTTTCTGTGATTCAAAAAAGGGGTAAGTGGTGGTTGAGATCAAACAAACAAATGATTTGCTGTTTTCATTGGCAACTACCCCAAACAAGTTCTCATTGGTGGAATGAAGACCAGTGATTGTCCCACCTGTCCAGCCTCATGCAATGAACTTCAAGACTTTCCTTCAAATGATGCAGATGAGTTCAAGGATCTACAAGCAATTCTGAATGCACTTAACAGCATTGATGAAGATCCAGACCATTTCCTGCAAACATGCAAAAGCCAAGGCATCAAACCAGTTATTGACCCGTTCTGGAAAGACTTGCCTTTTGCACATGTATACCGATCCATTGCCCCCAAGATTGATGCTTGATGCCATCACCTTCCACCCAATCATAACATATGAATTTTCATGAATGGCATCAGCCAACTCAATCGTGTCACTGGTAGTGAACATGATGAAATCTGCCATTTCCTCCTCGGACTCATAATTGACATCCCTCTCAACACATGATCACATAATGTTCAAGTTGTCCAACTCGTGCAATTCTTGATTTCTCCACCTTGCTCAATACCCTGTTCATACACTTGGCTACTTTCTCCAATGATTCCATGACAACAAAGAGGTCTTCATCAGGCTTGGCATACATGACCATTTCAACATTCCAAAAGTCCACTTCATGCTGCACTATGTTCAATCAATCAAACTTTTTGGCACTCTTGACAACTTCAATATGGAATACACTGAACAACTCCATATAGATCTGGCAAAAGATGCATATCAGGCAACTAACAAGAAGGACGAGTACTCACAGATGACACTCTGGCTGGAGTGTTGTGAAAAAGTCTTCCATCATGCAAACTACATAGCCTGGCATTGTTCAGGCTCACCAGCACACAAACAAGTGGAATGGAGTCCTCCAGGACTCCAGCTTGATTGTGAACTCAAACTCACAAAATATCCATCTGCAAATGTGCGTATTAGGGGAATTCAGATAGAGATTCAGCAATAGGATTTGACAAGGATTCAGAAGTGAATCCAGACTGGATCCATAGTCCAATTTGACACCCCCTGAATCCGAATCTCAGATTTGGCTGTATTATTTTTAGTCTGAGGCTGTTGCCGCACTTCGGCAATGGCAAAGTTCAAAGACACGCAACAAGAGGTAGGCTGCACTGCTTAGTCATCTGTGTCATGCTGATGGAGCTGCTGAATCCCAGAATATGGCACTTTACTCTGAATCTGAAACTTTATAGCAAATCCGAGATTTCAAATCCTGATGAATCTGTGTCGAATCTGTTGGGAATCTTCTATCTGAATTCCCCTATCATAAATCTTTTGCCTGACTATGGCATTCCACACTTCTTTGTTGCACTCGCTCGTTTTGGGTCAATCCCTGTATGGCACAGAGTCAAATATGTACGAGAGGATCCTGTCACTGGTGCTATAAGCACAGCAGATTCTCTGTATGTCCAACCAGCTTGAATGGCCAAATGCGGTGTGGTCATACCTGCTCAATTTGACACTGCATTGATAAATGATGGAAATGAAGGATATACTGGAGTGTCAGGTACATTTCTTTTCTCACTACTTGACAATACTAACAGAAGCATAAAGGTTATCATGCTGGCCAAGTTCAACTGGGTTTTTCCATCCCACTCAAAGCTCAGTCATCTCTATTCAAGCATGGTATGAAAGTGCCTCAATATTTAGCCTATGTTGAATGGTTTTCCCCCTTCACTGCCCACCCTGATCCAAATCATCTAATGTACAAAGTGTCTCAGTCAACCAATCATGATGGAAGCTGACTATGCAGTGTGGTTCCCCTTACAGACATTCGACAAAGTACTCACTTGTTACCAAAATTTGGACCAGTTGCTCCATCAGAATGGACAAGTAGCAATGTACTTGATTTATGTCCAACTTTCTTTGTCAATTGTTTCACTGATTGTCATATGTTTGTATATTATACTAGTCCAATCAATGATCTTACATATAGTCTCAGGCTGGTAGAAGTGAGGTTAACTTAGGCTTAAGTTGACTGTAACTTGATTCATATTAGTGTAAGCTGGCTTGTAGAGGTGGTCAACTTAGTCAAACTGGCTCAGGTTGTACTCAGGTTGTATCACTTTGGATGGCTGGGGACAAGTTGACATAACTTGATGCAAGTTAAAGAATAGGGTTTTTCCTGATGGTCCCAGGTCAGCTGAAAAAAATATTTGTATGTCAGGTAAATATGGGTTTATGCAGTCAAAAATACAAGTGAACACATTCAGAAAACATTTTCCAACAGCAATCTGGGCCTTCCTCAGCATAGAAAGGGCCACCCAGGTTGCTACCACCTATATTGAGGAAGTGATGTCATCATGATCTCATGTGGTGTCACACTGTGACATATTGCAAAAACTCTTTGAGAACTTTGAAACAGAGCATTTATTGAGCATCTATGCAGTTTACTGAATTCTATCACTGTTGTAACAGATTTAATAGAATCTTGACTGAGTTCTGACAAGAAAAAGTATTTTTAGAAGGTCATGTGCTGGGAAATTTCCTTTTTTTTTGGGGGGGAGGGCCTCAAGGCTGCTGAAATTTGTAGATGTACCCTATGTCATTTTCTGCAATCCTGCCACCCCCTTGGTCATTCAAGAGCCTCTAGGTTACCAAAAGGTTTCAGTGGCTTTGTATATACTTTGTATATACTTATTACAAGTTTCTTATTCTATTGATGTTTGTTTGGCTTTGTATGTGATCCTAATGTGATTCTGATTTGATGTCAAAGTTGCATTTGAAGCTAAAGGCATATTTCTAAAGAATGACCAAAAAGGCAAGCTAATACAAGAATCTAAATAGCATTAACCAGTTTCTCACAGAAATGATCACCAGATACTTGCCAGATACACCTCCTGAAAGCATCTAAAGCTGCATCATGTCTTTTGGGTGAGGAAGGCAGATGATATAGAAGATATCACTTACTGAAAGGGTCTCAATGCATTCTTGCATTTTACCCACTACTTTATTTGTGAGTGGGGTATTTCAGAGGGCCTTTTTGAGCTGAGTCTTGTGCTATTAATTGAGGCAATAAAAAAGATGTAAGCTCTGGTTCATCTGTTATCAAACTTACCAATTGGATACAGCATGGAATCAGCCAAAACTTGGCCAAAACAACTCTCACAGACTTGGAAAACAGACTTGACACTGAAACTTCATCCACTTCTGAGGCCCTATCTCCACCAGATTCATCCCATTCAGACCCGATTCCTTCCTTACCACTGAAAGTCCAGCCACAGCTAAACATTCTCACAAGACTAAAATAGCAAAGATCACAGACACTGATGACAGCTATGCCAGGGATATCTGGTTCACTTGAGACAGGGACTATATGCACAAGATCTACCCTTCACAGCTGCATCACACAATGTTACCCATGGGACTACTGGCACAACATTTAGCGCAATATTATATTATATTACTCAGATACTAGTTCACTCCGCTGTATAATGGGCCTGTTTACTGGGGTGGGCCATTGCACAGCCATCCTACCGAGACCATGGGTTGCAATATATAGTAAATATATATAACTGTAGCTAGAGTCTCAGCAGCAACCCAGTGGGTATGACAGAATATATCATGCCTAGAATCCAAAGCAGAGCCCATAATATATGGCAGCTAGAGTCCAGGCAGAGACCCATCACATGGATCATATATTTCTCCTAGGGTCCTCGCAGCAGATGCCGCTGGTAAACAGGAGGAGCCGGCCATATTCATTATATAAATAGGCTATGATATCGCGCACTGTTATGTATAGCAAATATATATTACTGGAGCTAGAGTCTCAACAGCGACCCAGCAGGCATGACAAAATATATTGTGACTAGAATCCAAAGCAGAGCCCATAATACACAGAGATCATATATTTCTCCTAGGGCCCTCGCAGCGGATACCGCTGGGAAGAATATTATTCAAGGAGGAGCCGGTCATATTCATTATATAACTAGGCTAGGATATCGCGCACCCGCAAATATAGCAGCAGGCATGACAGAATATATTATACCTAGAATCCAAAGCAGAGCCCATAATATATGGCAGCTAGAGTCCAGGCAGAGACCCATCACAGAGATCATATATTTCTCCTAGGGCCCTCGCAGCGGATACCGCTGGGAAGAATATTATTCAAGGAGGAGCCGGCCCTATTCATTATATAACTAGGCTAGGATATCGCGAACCATTATATTATGCTTCCCCGGGAACAACGATATATCATACTCTGGAGAGGTGCCTCACCGGGGTCAGAAGCCTCTATCTGGAATGTTATATATCTCGTCTAAGGGCCTCGCCACGGATACCGCTGGTTAGTATAAATTATATAACGAGGCTGGGTCTGCCGAGTGGGATCTCGAGCACCATTATATTATTCATGGTCTGAATTCTCAGCCAATCGACTATTATGCTTCGCTGCAGCCAGAGTGTGCTTACCTCGCCA
>QLOY01001099.1:0-22919 GCA_003313965.1 Megacollybia marginata
GTATCCTTTTTAACTGGAAAAATGGTTTGTGAAAATGTTTCTTTTGTCTAATGGGAAAATGATTGACATAAAGGAATCCTGTTATATCATAAGGAAAGTTGAAATGTTTTTAAGGTGAAAATTATGTTAAAATATTAGCTTTTCACTGACTTTTACCAATAGGTAAAATACTATGTTTTTGATATAATTGTAGCCTTAGTTGACATTAGAAGTGGTCTCTTACAATTTTTGACCATGGAAAATGTTATTAATTAGGATGTGTCAAGCAGAAGCAACAACAGTGAGTCAAGCAGAAGAAATGACAACGAAACTCACTGATTAAAGCTTATCAGCTACCTTCATTTGGCTGTGCAGATTGATCCAATCTCTATTGTGGTAATGTTGTATGTTACATTACTGAATTCAATTTTTACATTCTTGAGATGGCTGGTATCATGTACATATAGTCTGGGGGGGGAGGGAAAGTCACCTCCTGCCCTGCACTGAATGTTGCAAAATGATTAACACCTTTCTGAAGTGACATGTTCACATCTAGCAGAGAGACAAGGTCTCTACAGATAATCTGTAGTCAGATTGAGTTTAAGATAGCCTGAGATGATGATGGACTGACCTGAAGCTGACAACATTCAGTGTCAACCAAATGAGTAGAGTCTGCAAGACAATACTGAGGAAAATTATACAGAAAATGATTGAGGAGGTGGGGAAGCCAGGATGTGAGCTTGTTATCCTTGATTGCACATAGGAACCCATAACAATTGCACTTGAGAAATGCAATGATGGAAGAGTTTCCCAGGTACAACTGCTTCAGCTGAGTAAAATCAGACCAGACATTGAGCTAGCAGTCACCAATGTTGAGCCATTACTTCTAAGAAAACAACATACCTTGGGTTTGCAAGTGATTGTGACCTTGCAATAGGGTCCAAGATCAACTAATGGATGAGGGTTATCAGACATTCAAAACTGAGGTGGAAGTCAGAATTTAGATGTGGTAGGGGGTTTTTGCTTGGAAGGGGTTACATGGAAGACAGCAGATGTTGCATAATAAGATTAAACATGGTGGGTGATTCTGACTTGGAGGCATTCAACCCCTCTAAAGCCAGGTGAGCATGTTTCTACTTTGGAGGCATTCAACACCTCTGAAAGTAGAGAACCAGACCACTGCTCTGATAGTGACAATCAAAGGCTGGATTTGTTTAGTTGTGTTAGTGTAGCTTCTCTTTTTGGCAAACCAGTGCACAGGCCATCAGTGCTTTAGATACTCTTTTGCTTGTCACTCTCGTTCCCTTCACCTAATTCACTTTAAACTCTCTGGAACAGTGTCATAAGTATTGATTTATTGTTTCCTGTTTTCTGATTGTAATATAACACAGAAATAAAAAGGTGTGAAATGGGCATGGTTTTGATCAGCTTTGTTACATGCTTTAACTATAGAGTTTGTCTTGTTCTCTCATCCTCCTCCCATCTGTTCATGCTGATGCCCATGCACTAAACTGGATCACACTAAAGAAGACATGCAGAGGGCCAAACAAGCTAAATGTCGACAATACTATCATAGGTATCTGGTTGTACCTTGCTAACAAGATTGGAGACACAGAGACAAGATCCTTGAAAAGAGGTTAGAGCATAAGCTCACCCAAAAGCAGTAAGTACTGGTGTCATCTACTGCAACCAATTCCAGAAAAAAGAGCAGGCATGCTTGGCAAAAGGGGAATATGACCACTCAGGAAAATCAGGACACCTAAAGACTCTGGGTATGTTGATTCATAGCTTCTTCATACTATAGGATAGTATTGACAAATTTGCAGTGAACCTGGTGAAGACCCTGCTCAGCTGATCAAGGTTGTCCCTTCTCCAAGACTCACTGTCAGGCATCCACTAGAACCACATCTTACATAATATAACCTGCTGCCTTTGGGGACTCCATCATGAACCTAGCACACCTCCAGGATGATAACTGAAGAGATCTTGCACTTAGAGGACACTCTGAGTGGTAGAAGTGGGAGAAAAGACTAATATCAAGACTAAGGGAATACATCAATAGTATCCCTACTTATATACACAGCTATAGATAAGCATCCTGACTAATAGATATGGACAGAGCATAAGAGAAGACAATAGGAATGGCTAGAACATAAATGATATATGAAAAGAAGCTGGAACTAGAAAGGTAAGCCTCAAAGATAGGAGAACCGAGACAATGGATAGGTACTACTAATGGAGATAGAGAGAGATATAGATATGAAATGATGAGAAAGACTGACTAAATGGAGACAATGTGGAAATAGAAGATAGGAGATAGGAATAAGCTGAGATATAGTGGAAATAAGATGGAAAATGAATACAAATGAAAAGGAAATGAAAAAGAAACTAAGGGATAAATTCTGTTCATAACATTACCCCCTCGTCAGGCTTCATCGTCCTGATGAAGCATAGGGAAAATGCAAGTAGACTTGTTCATCAACAATTTCTCCTGATGGTTGATATGTAGATAGTGAACCAGGCATATTGACTTGGAATGTGTATGGCTGGTGTGTTACTGTTGAAGAGGGCAGAGAGTTCGTTGATATATACAGATGATATAGATCCACTTGTTCATAAACAACCCTTCCTCTCTTCCTTGGTAATAGAGTTGACATGTTCATGGTTGGACCATTTTCTAGTAACCATGCCTTTGTCCAACAGAATTCTGACAGTGCGATTCAATGGTCAGAGTCATTTTGCTTGATGTGACTCTTGTAGTATTTCAGTACCCGACTGGTTAAGCCATCTATATCCTCTGTAGTGAACTGCCCTATGGGTTTACTGTAGAATTGCTGGTTATGGGTGTTGTATACAGTTCCATCATCAAGCAAGATGTCATAGAAACCTTGTCGACGTCCCATTATGCTCCCTTGAAAGAGCGATGAGGGTTTGAGAGAAAGTGTTGGTGTGGTCACATGTATTCATTTATAGGAGGTTGGAAATGGCCTGAGTGAAGTTTTCTGCTGACAACCAGACACGAGTGTAAAAAATGACATTGATTGAGAATGAGAGCTTGGCTACTACACAAAGAAAAACTCTTTCCTGCTCCTTTGAACAGTACTAGAGTGGCAACTCATGCCCAGGTAAAATCATTTTCACTGGGTCTTTGTTGGTGATGTGCTGGTTGATAGACTGGGAGTGGACGAGAGGGTATTTGGTTGGTATGAAAGGTATCCAGCTCGATGGATTGCATGTTGTTATTAAAACGAACAGAAGCACCCATATTGAAATTGGGTGACTGTGGGTAGGGCATTCTGCTCCATCATATAACCACATAGACAAAACCAAACATCAAAAGACAGATGCCAGCGGCAATGCCAAACGTGAGACCCAACCCAGAGGTTTCTGGATTGCTCATATTGATTGCAATGGTTTTACTGAGAAGAGGGCTGGTGTAACAGTCGTTGATATGCCCTCAACTCTGAGCACAGGTCAAGGACAAGGAGGATAACCTCTATCTCTGTATCTCGAAGGGCTAAGAGATGTGTGTCAAGGAGTGGGAGAGTGTTGACAGCTGCCCAGCAAACAACAAGATTTACCTGTCTATTGCTATAGGGGTTAAGCTGGTGAAAAGTCTCTGGAGGAGTGAGACGGTAAGCTGTATGTTCGAGGTGTTCATGTCGACGGGTTGCAATTTTGGATGAAGAATTGGGTTAACGTTATGAATGACAGCATCTGTCTTTTATGAATGACCAAATTTCCCATGTCTAGGTGCTTTTGGATTCGGAGGTAATTAATAGCAAAGTTGGTAGTTTTAGTGAAAGAGTTGAGCTTGGAACTATAGAGAGGAAAAAATTTGAAAGAATATAATAAGAGATACAATGCTACAATGACGAGGGGACTAGTGTTTGAGGCATTACTTTGATCTTCAGTCTCTGACTGCTTGATCTCAGTAGTTCATGGACTCATTCCATTGCTTATTTCATTCATCCATTCACATGCCTTACTACCCCTTCACCCCCTCATCAAGATCATGGTCCCTATGATCAGTGGAAAAAAAAAATTCTGGTTTTTTGAGATTTTTTGAGATAAAAGAGGTAAAATTGAGCTAAAAGTACTGTAATTAAGGACAATGTTTCCTGTTTTTCTTGAACGATAAAATCATTCAATACTCTTTACATCGGAAAACATTATGTGCAAGTCCATCCTTTAAAATGTGATGAAGTTTTTCATGTGGTTCTCCCTGCTCCACAGAGTAAAGACGAGTAGAATAGATGAAATGATGAGCATTGTGGTTTATGGAGGTTGATAGAAGAGGTCATTGTAATCATCTTCAAGAGCGTCCTTGAGAATAGAAGATGTGTGGCATTTAGGTGGGTATGTGTGATAGATGTTTGGGTTAATAACAGAGTCCACAGAGGGTCTTCTGTCATTCATTGTCTTATTGGGAGGTGCAGTGGTGGTAGAGGTTGATACTTGAAATTCAATTGATGCTATGAGATTGCAGTGAACGCAGGGTCGATGGACTGATTCCAGGTCAGTTATAGGAGCTAAAAGACTGCAATGATTGCAAGGGTGATGGGCTGATTCTTGGTCGGTTACAGGAGGAGATGGTTTCCATCCTACTAATTGTTTCAGCCATTGTTTGGCAGACCAGGGAATAATGTCAAAGGTCCAGGCAGCAGTGAGAACAAAGATGACAAGAAAGGTTCCTGCCATAGTCATTGAGACAATGAGTGCTATGTTGGCCATGGCGGTTGTTGTGGTTGGAGAAAGGAAGCGACTTGTGACCCTGAACAATCTTATAAGCACTTGAGTATGCCATAATTGTCATTCGGGACATAGCCGACTAAGATCTTGGGATGAGATTGGTTTCCAAAAATTTGAGTTGATCTCAGTTTAGACATTGTTTCTCCAGGGTCAGGATTCGAACTTGTAAGCTCTACTAAGGCCCTTCAGCGGTATCACCCACTAAGTTTTGTCTGCATCATTGACCACTCTGTCATGTTGGCTGTAAGAGATGGTCTCTGGAAACACTTTGTATGATCTAATGATCTGCAACTCCCTATTGGGAAACCAGTTGCTGAATCAGTAAGTGGTCTGCTGCTACACCCTATTGGGAAAGTGGAAGCTGCAGCGTAGGCACTATCGGATGGTGTGGTAAGTGGTAAGGGGCTATAACCCCCTCATCAGGATTATGTTCCTGTCAAAATCGAACTTGTGCTGTTAGAGGTCATGACTCCCAGTGAGAATTCATCAGGGAAGAGCCAACCCATACCAACAGTAGCCGACATGTTCCAGAGAGCCAGCTGTAGCCAACCACAGCCAACGCGGCACACAATTTTATTCTAACTGAGGCCAACCACAGCCAACAATGGCCAATATTGCTCATTTATTGTGTTACTTGTATGTTATACATAGAAGTGACTTGCCTATTTGTATTAGAGAGTCTGCAGTATTGTGTTGATGATGTGATGATAACTTTTCTTCAGACTTCGTAAATTTGCGCAGTGAATAGGTCATGTGATCCAAACGCTCCTTGTCTTGAACTTCGATCATCTCCTTCGCGTCTCATTCCCCATCCCTGCCTTTTTGGTGACTGATTAGTGTGCTCATTTGCAAATGGTTCGTCTTCATCCTCGTGCTTGGATGTTGTTTCATTCAGAGGGACAGTCAGATACGCTGTGGTGACGTGAGCTGGGCATCATCGACACCGCTCGTTGCTCGGACCAATCCCATAGTAGGTTTTGCTATAGGCTTGGAACCGTTTTTCTCATTCATTCCACGCAGACAGCCGCCTTTACCCACACGAGGTAATCTCTGCTGAGCCCTGTGGCACGAGGTGAAAGGAATTTGGCTCCGCTGGATACAATTGCTAATATTCTTTCGCAGTTCTTCTCAGCTCCGTGCAGCTGGTTCACCGACATGTGCTAGCCTGTTACTGACTAGTGAAAATCCGTTTTAATACATCAAGTACGTGCTCTTAACTTTGTATACAGATACTTACCTTCTAACAGGAGATTATTAACCAAGTTCACCAGCGCCGCTCTACCTGCCCACACGCCTTCACTCCATACTTCCTTTCCAACGGGTTTAAGAAATTAGCCAGCCAAATGTTACGTTTTCCTCACTGTTGCCTGTCCCGTAGACATTGCAAGTCATCTGGTAAGTCATCAAGCCCTTTTGCATATCGAGCTCATGCAAATGCAGAAACTTTGATGAACAGATGCACCGGTAAGTTTCCAAGTCCTTGTTATTTTTGTCTGATTATGGGTGCTACAGACGAAGCTCGATAATGCTCGCAACAATGGGGCGAAGGTGGGGACAGCGATGACTTGGCTAGCGGAGGTGGCAGAGTCTAAAGACGGACTTCGGCTAGTGGCAGGGATGATTGTACCTACTTTTAGTTGGCTCTGGTTGGCTGTAGCTGAAATTAAATGAATATAACGGTTATACTACCTTCAGTTGGCTATGATTGGTTTGGTTGGCTATACGTGGAATTTGTTGGCCCAGGGTTCACATTATCGGGAAGAGCCAACTGGAGCCAACAAATTTGAGCAAGTTGGTTTCAGTCGGCTCAGGTTGGCTCCTCCCCGATGAATTCTCACTGGGCATGACTCCTCGTTAGGATTGTATTCCTATCCAAAATGCACTGCAGGAGACCACGACCCCCTCGTCAGGATTGTGTCTCTTCAATTGAAACGTCTCTGTTATATCATGTTGTTGCTCTGACTATAAGCTCACACACGAAGTGAATGTTGCTCTGGGTACAGGCTCACATGTCCTATTATTGTAGCTGTCAGTTTACACTCGTGCTGGAGTTTTCCTATACCGACTGTCTACCCAATGCATGGGCTCATGGAATAGTGCTGAATGTCATTGTCTTGCTCTGTATATCAACTTATGCTGTAGAGCTCATGTACACTGGCTGTCTACCCAACATGTGGGTTTCTCTGAATACTGTTGTCATGACATGGATGTCACACGAATCAGTTTAAAGTCTTGCTGGACTCTTCCAAGTGTTGAACACCTTGGGAAACTCTCTGATTGTGAAATTGTACAACCTTCAAAAGCAGTACCAACACAGAATAGTTGCAATGTGACTCCTTATTCAGGGTGAGAGGTTGCTGTTCCATTCTGCAAGGATGCTTGTCAAGTATGTAGATCGACATGGACCACCATAGTTACAGTCAGTGAAACTTCAACACTGTTGGTCAGATGATGGACCATAACTGCAACTATCTGTAAAAATAGGTTCCTAAATCTGAAGTCTCATTGTGTGGGTTACCTCAGACAATGAGCAGCCACTCCTGAACAACCAGGAGTCTTCGGTCTGTCTTCTTGATTGAAGTTATCAGTTCACTACTGGATTTGTCTTTGTGAATTCAACTTCTCAAGGCCTAGAGGTCTCTTGTTGTCCAGAAGAGCTCCAAGTCCTTGATTTGTGGAGTTACCCACAGACAGATAAATGTGTGAGAAAGGATAATGAGGTGCTTTCTAATTGAAAGACACTACTTGTTCCAAATAGAAAGCAAGCTTGGTTGGGATTAATATAAATTGAAGTTGCACTCAGTTTAATCTCATGAGCTGGAGGTTAGAGTCGATGTGGACAAGGATAATAACAGTTGACTGAGTCAAGCTGTCAAGAGTCCAGGTGAATAGAGGTGATGTCAGCTCTTGTCAGAAACATAGAGCCAAAGAGAGAGAAGTGTTGCCATAGTGAAGACCTTGATTGACATCAACGGTCAAGGCTGGTGAAGATGAAGATCCAGGCTTGGGTATTGGTGGTTCATCCAGGCTGGAATTTGAGGTGACTGGTGTCGTACAAGTGAATCCCAATTAAGTGATCCACAGGGAGTCAAGATATCGTCTTGGGAGGGCGTGGGAAAGCACAGAAAGGCATGGGAAAGCGGCCATGTGTTAGGTGAAGCATGGGAAAGGCTAGAAGTTGGAGAACGTTCGGGAACGTTTCCTCTGTAGTGTAGTCGGCTTGCCTTTTCCGTCACCGCACGGTCAGGTTCCCTTTCAACGCACATCAAGTTATATGGCCAACCTATGCTCCGCCACCAATGCAATGTTTGTGTGCGTACATATCCAGCAACAGACACTACAGGCAAGTATTCTTCATTGGTCTTGACATGTCTGACATGTATGCAGCTGCGCGGGAGGTTTGGTTGACTGTCATGGATGGCCATGACCTTGTTGCGGAGTGACAGGCTGTCCAAAACCCATGCATAGTACGAAACATCACTTTTGTTCCGATCACATTGGTCAAAATGATGTCTGCGCTGTTGTTGGATGTGACATGGCTGCCTATCCTGGGAGACGCACTTGTAGCGATCCTGTCCATCAGAAGCTTGAGCAGGCCCAGCATCAATGTCGAGGTCAATCAATGCTCCGACTCCGCCAACGCTGGAAGAAAGCTCAATTAGCTATGCACCAAAGGCAAATTGATGATGAGGGAGGGGAGGAGGACCAACTGTCACGTAGGTGCCTCTCTACAAGAAGTTTTGCTTGATCGCGCTGTCGCTTTTGCTCACGGAGGGTCTGCTCTGTGTGCGCCTGTGTGGTAAAAACATTGCGCATGTGAGGATTGAATCGACTATTCGGCTGGGGACCTAGAGATGTAGCAGCTGTTGAAAATCATGGCTGTGGTGGCACCGATGATTGTGAAGGTGGTTGTGGTTGCGTTGGAAGTGGTTGAGAACTCAGTGGTGGCTGTGGTTGCACTAGACGTGGTTGAGAACTCAGTGGTGGTTGTGGTTGTGCTGGACGTGGTTGAGAACTCGGGGTTGAAGCACCAGATGGTGGATCGAGAAGAAACGGGTCTATTGCAAAAGATCCTGCTGGAGGAGTATAAGCAGGAGATGATCATGCACGAGTTGGAGAAGGTCTTGGTCTTGGTGTAGCGGACAGTGACTGGTGTGAAGTGTTAGGACGTGGCCCATTCCGGGGTTTAGTCCTGCCGCCACTAGCAGGGTGTTTAGGACAGCCGCCTAGTGCACGACAGTGTGGAGCACAAGCTCTATTGGGGCAGGCTTGGTTTGGGCGTTGGCTAGGACAGTCTTTTGATGTGCACTGCTTCGCTGACTGAACTGTATTAACTGTATTGCTAATGGAGGAGAGGAGCTCGGTGTGTGAAGAATGAGACTGCTGAACACTTTCTTGGGAAGAGGAGGAAGTCGGTGTTCGTGACTGCACCTGCTTGGGACCGCAGCCTGCTTTCCATCAGGAAAAGGTGCAGGGTCTATTGGTGGCTATATCAATGGCATGACACTATAAGAAGAATGTGAATGAGTTTGGCAGACTAGATGAAACCACTTACTTTTGCTTTGGTGCTTCCATTTGCAAGGTGCTGCCAAGTGATGAAGCCATGAGCTGGACAAGTGCGGCCATCCTCATATTCATACATAGTTGCCATATCAATCTACAGAGCATAAGATATCAGCGACAGTAATAAACACGTCGAAAACAAACCAACTATGCTCGCGGTACTGGCAGTGGCATTTGTTTGGCTCAGTGTTTGGTCATCACCGTTTATACGTTCCAGCCTCTGTAATATCCCTGTATTGCATCTATATAGTGCTTCCACACAATCAGACAAGCCTGAAACATATATATATATCAAAATCTAAAGTAATTTAAATGGGGCAGCAGGGCGGCTTCCCCAATTCGGAGACTTTTTGAGAAGTTGAAAAAGCAAACATTATTGGAGTTGGCAAAGTGGTGTAGTCTTGATATTTTGTCAGGCATTCACTAGAACCACATCTTACATAATATAACCTGCTGCCTTTGGGGACTCCATCATGAACCTAGCACGCCTCCAGGACGATAACTGAAGAGATCTTGCACTTAGAGGACACTCTGAGTGGTAGAAGTGGGAGAAAAGACTAATATCAAGACTAAGGGAATACATCAATAGTACCCCTACTTATATACACAGCTATAGATAAGCATCCTGACTAATGGAGCATAAGGAATGGCTGGAACATGAATGATATATGAAAAGAAGCTGGAACTAGAAAGGTAAGCCTCAAAGATAGGAGAACCGAGACAATGGATAGGTACTACTAATGGAGATAGAGAGAGATATAGATATGAAATGATGAGAAAGACTGACTAAATGGAGACAATGTGGAAATAGAAGATAGGAGATAGGAATAAGCCAAGATATAGTGGAAATAAGATGGAAAATGAATACAAATGAAAAGGAAATGAAAAGGAAATGAAAAAGAAACTAAGGGATAAATTCTGTTCATAACACCCACAAGCCCAAGAGACCAACTCTATTCACTAATGTACAACAGCAGCTGGAGAATCTATGCAATGCTCTCCACTGCTGTGAATGAGTCATTCTCAATATGTATGGATGTGGTGCAGAGTTTTGTGAGGTTGAAGAGATAGACAAGTCAGTGAAGCTGATTGAAGAGACATCTTGATGGCCTTGCTGGAAGACAGGGACATTGTACAAGAGCATCAAAGTGGCCAGCTACTGTACCAAAAAGATACCAACATCATTCTCAAGCCTAGTAGGAAAATGTAGAGAAATATAAGCTTGATTGATCATTCTACATATGTGGAAAGCTTTGAATCAAGTGTACAATATGATTTTGCATCTTTATTATATCCTTCTCAGCAACATTGGCAAAAGTGTGATGACCATAAAGCACTGAGATGATATTGCAGAAAGTCTATACTTTGCAGTCATAATGATTGGTCTGCACCAGATAGAGTCTGAGTGGCTGAGTGAGCCAACTGTTCATAGGGACTCAGACTGCAAGAGAGTAGCCATAGATGTTGGCATTGGTCACAAGTAATAAGATGAGCAAGAGTCTGAGGCAAGTTCAGTAAGTCTATCCTTATGAGGGAAGAAACAAAACAGACCAGAAGCAATGATTGAAATGTACTATGTGTCAAGAGGCTATTGAAAAAGAGAAGCCAGTCTTTGTCAATGTATGACAATGCTCTGAGTTGCATTGGTGGATGGGGTTCACCTGAACCTTCTTCTGCTAGTAAAGATTGCATTTTGTGTTTTGCCAGACATGTTTGTCGCTGATGTTGTCTTGAATATGGCTCATGATGTGGGTCAAAAAGACTGTGCATCTCAAAGCAGCAATCTGTGTATTTGCATTGCTTAACAGGAGTAGATGGAATAAAGAGCTGGATCTGTTAATACAGACATCATTTGTGGGTTTTGAAGTTGTTCAAGATCCCTTGGCTTGAAGTATGTTCTTGGAAGGCCAACAGACTTGGAGCCAGTCTCACTAAAAGAGTACATGGCAGTGATTAGGTTGGGGAGAACTTGCAGATCATTCTACCAATTTTCAGTAAAAGATATCTCAGCTCAAACAAACTGACCAGAGACTCCCATTTCAAGATACTACTTTCTCATGACATGCCCTTGGCAACAATGACTCCTTTCTTCATTTAGGTTCCTCTCCTTCTCTCTATACAGTTTGCTTTCCTTCTCCCTGCTTAGGTTCTGCAGGGTTAGTATCAGAGTCCCTAGACAGGTTCTCAATTACATCAGTCATGCAACTTCTCCAAATTTTCATTGTCTACATTGTCTGTAATGATCCAAGAAGGTAGATGCACTGCTTGCAGTGGCTGAGAGATCCTTGTAACCCACTTGGCAATGTTTGTGGCATTACAGATTTGGGTGTCAAAGTGGGAATGTGACATCATGCCATTGGACCACCGGTCTTTCAGACCCAGCAATCAGTACTGAGTAGTGCTGTTGTTGGATTAGAACCCAAAGTCAGGTTTTAGCCACAAACAATTCACCCAGAAAGCACTCACATTCAGGCACTCGCAAGGCCACCTCCATGGATGTCAACTTGTTGCCATACCAGCGACACATGTTTTCTGACTCCAGTTGTAGTCTCTGATGTTCCTCCCTACACCAGTCAAGCTTGAGTAAAGTGTGGATACCATTGCGGATGCAAACATCCTCAAGCCAGTGTGGAAGCAGGGATCCACTTGAGGATGTTATCCAGACATTCTCCATGAGACCTGAAGTCTTGATATCATGCAATGTGCTCAGCTCATGAGAGAGAGGTGTTGGGGCTGGTAATGGACAATGCAAGCTGGTTGAATTTGTTGATTGCTTTTTGAAGGGCAGGTGTTCAATTGCTGATAGACTTCTGTGTAGTTTGGTCCCTGGTACCTGTAAGTATGTCCCAATATGCCAAACAAAGACCTACCCAGAGGGTGGTGAAGTTTACCAACTGCTCTGTCCAGTCAAAGAAACTTCTCACAGCTTTCTTGTGAATGTTCATCTTCAGGTCCCTTGCCAGTAGTAATGTCCTCAGGAAGACTAGACTGACCCCACAAAGCTTGGGAAAATCACCAACAACATCTAGCAAAGCATATAATTCATCAATTGTGTTTTGAGAATGGTCTGAGTATTCTCAAGACTGGTAAGAAGGTTACATAGAGCTTTTGACTTGTTCAACTTCATGACAACTTTGGCTTTCTGTATTGAGGTATGGACTGAGTCAATTTCTGACTGCTTGCTCAAGTTCATTCTTGAGCCATGCAGGAGCATCTGGACAGATCAAGTAGGACTCACAGGCACTGATAGAAAGTTGTGACTTCTTCTGGAGCTCCTATTGTTCTTACAGGACCATTTCCTTAATACCACACTCTGTGAGGACTGAGAGAGCAGCCTCAGTTTGTGAAATTACACCCTTCTGCAACTTCTGATGCACCCAATCACTGAGATCATCATGATGCTCCTTGCTGATGAAGTGAAGGAGATGATATTCTGTGTTGCTTCTGTCTATAGTTAAGTGCAATAGAGTCTCAAATTGAATACTTATCCCTGTTCAACATTTTATTCCAAACAGGACAAAGAATAGACCAAACTCTCTCAACACCTTCTCCATCTGTTAGTCCCATTCCAAGTAAGAACCAAGGGCCATATATGATCTGATAAAACTATTGATGCCCTTAGGCATGCATGGCTGTGATCACAAAGCAAAGATGTATCTGTGGTATACTATGGAACATCAGTATTAGCTCTTTAGAAAACAGAAAATCATGTATAAGCACCATGCTTTGATCCAATACACACCCAATATCATACAAAACAGTAACATTAGCTGTTGAGGGTAGAAAGAAATACAGATGTCTGATGAGAGCAACCATGTATTTTTGCTCTTCACCAAGGGTGTCAATGTTGGTGAAGAAAAGAGGGACATCATGCCTGCAAACCAAGGACATGACACCTTTGTCATTGAAGAAGTTGGTCCCCTTATAATCGTCCTTCACTGTGTAATACAACCATCAATTGCTTTGTCTGGTACTTTGCTTTAGGCTTTCATTCATGAGCAGCAGTGATTTTGTCTCCAACTTGATCAATGAACTCCTTAAAAACAAAGTGTTTAGTGCTGTAGAAAGTAGGATCTTTGCTAGCACTTTTCAGATGACAATGGTGTCTATTGCTATCAGCACTGACATGCATGTCACCATTGCTGCGCATTTTAGAACATATTGAGTCAACCAGATGAATGAACTTACTGAGCAAAGGACCATCCAAACTAAGATCCACCAAAACAAGCTAGGCACAGATCTTGAAGAACTCTATGACATGCTCCTGGACTGAGTAATTCCAAACCTTCAGAGGATAAGGGAGGTGCAAAAGTGACCTCTGGGTGAGAGGAGGCAGGTGTCAAAGATAATGTGGGTGCGGAAGCTGTTGTTAAGGATACTCGAGGTGGGGAAGTTTGAGAGGAGGCAGCTGTTGAGGATAGCATAGGTATAAGGCACTTCTCAAGTGATTCATCGACCTGGTCTTTGACCCTGACCAGAAGACAATTATACCATTGCACAGACTTTGACAAATGGGACTGAGAATAGCTAGGCCCTGTTAAACATTAATTTGCATGGAAAGATGAACATACCTGTTGATTTTGTAGGTAGAAGCCCCACCTTTCATAGAATGAATGTAGCATAGATGCAAGCACATTAATGACATCACATGCACACTTGAATAAGGACTGGTAGAAGTCCAGAAGGCTTAGTACAAAAGCTATGTGAGGTTGATAAGGGGCAGAAGGGAAAAGACTGTTGCAAACAAGAGTCACAGCTAATGGTTGGCATGCACAGTGAGGGACCATTCTTTCCTCAAAATCTATAAAATTAGATGAATGAAGGGACAGTCTAAGGTAAACTCACAGCCTAGTAAGAAAAGACAAAGTCTTTGGCCTGGTACACTGCAAAGACAAGCAAGAGTGCAAGAATAGCTGACCAGGATGCCTATGGATTTGGGAAGGTGCTTCAAATAGGCAGCTTGGAGCTCTGGAAGGAGAGAGAGCCACCTCTCATACTGGATAATGGTGGCTTTGTCAGGGATGGTCTGACAGGTGGCAGCTGGCATTCTATCACGATGTCCTTTTCCACTGTTTCTGATGTCCAGTTATCCATATCGACATCTATCCATTGATCTGATCTGTCTGACATGTCTGACACAGTGTGCCAAGCTGAGCTGATGCTAAGGCTTGTTGCAAACTGCACAGTAGCAAGCCTGGCAAGCTTTTCACACAGTTCTTTGCATCTGATTAACATGGTCCTTAGATGCACTATGGTCTGGGACTTCTTTGGATTGCATTTCCTAACTGGGCTAGGGATAGAGGGTCTATGCTGAGGTTCCTGCATTTGCAGAGAGCTAACAAACAACTTACAAATAAAGAAATAAGTTTTTTGAGTCCTTGACTAAAGTCCTCCCAAAAGTCCTGTATGATGAGTTCTGAGTGCAGGACATGTGGAGGTGCTGAGTAGTAAGGTATTCTATATATAGCTATGAGTCAAAAGTTCACTAGTCTATATTTGGTCAAGTCCTAGGCACCCTATACATATAACAAGCTTATGTCTCTACAAGAAAGGTTGATTTATACCTACATCACATCCTTGCCAAGGTGGAAAATATTTATGCCTTGGATTTGACCAATTTGCAAAGCCCCTGAGCTTGTACAATAAGAACACAAACAAAGACAAGTATATCAACAAACCTTTAGAGAGGGACAGTGTCATTTCTTTTGGGCAGCCTTTGTATGTTATGTGCATGATTTCTTCATCATATTGAGATAGAGATTTAAACATCAAATATCAATTTCTTGATACCTTTATAAGGTTCACAATTGCAAAACTTCTCAAGACAATCATGGCAGCACTCAGTCAACAGTTCAGTCTGGATGTTGCCTTTTCTGCCCAAATCTATCTCTGTTATGGATGACTTGATTGCTAGTTATATGGCCTACTGTGGAACAACAGAAGATGGGACATTCAAATTCACCACATATTCATCTGAACCATTTTTTTCACCTACTGCTGCAACTCTTTTACTTGGAAGCCTGATGATATTAATGATACAGTCATAGACTGTCATGTTATACAGTTATACAGTCCAGAATATGGGCAATTGGAGCACACAAAATGTTATCATATACACTGAACATGGTAAATAAGTATTTATAGCTATGGTAGAAACAGGCATATCAACTAGGAACCATTGACAGCAGTTTTTATAGCAGTATACATAAACCTGAGTAAATTTAGGTGGACTTCTGAGGCCTGCTGCTTAATGCAAGCACTCGGTATCTCCAAATTTTGAATGGTATCATAGGCATCACACTCTATACTATACATTCCTCATCTTGGAGCATTTGATAGCTACTGGAATTAGCAGTTCAGCACCTCTGTATAACATGAGTGATCTGTATCAATTTTCTGGCCATTCTGTAAATAGCTTATAACTTGTTGTTCTGGCTGAAACAACTCATGTAGTAGGTAGAGGACACCTAGGGGTTTAAGTGGAGACCCCTCACTGGTAGGTTCATTGTTTAGTTCTGATGCAATAACCTGATCTAAATTTGGTGTATAGCATGACTGTACTTACACCTTATATTGTGCTGCCTTGAAGGTTCTTCATCAAAAAGTTACTTGATCCCAGTGCAATTGGTAAGATGTGGGTCCACATTGTCACATTATTGGCCAAAGACCTCTGTCTCTGTACCTCAGGCTAGCTCACAGATCACTTATTGCCAAGCAGTCCCTGCTAGGTACTGACTTCTGGCTGGAGGACTCAAAGACTGTGTTTGAGTCTCATCAATTTCTCTCATTGGGTTGGCAGATCCACTGCAAATATTGCCAAGTGTGATGTGAGTGTTGATCTCTATTGTTGAGATATGATTCAGTCTTGAAGAAGTCACTGGGTCTAAACCAGTGCAATCCAATGTGCACCAACCACTTATTGACAATGTTATTTTTTGGTACTCAAAAGTGGAAAAATACTTTAGTCGCATTCTAGAGTAAGACAAACTCAGACAAACTCAGTGTCAATCAGAACAAAGTGGTGTTGAGAGACATCACTGATTGCAAAGAATCCATACCAACAATCTACCCTATATTGTCATAGTCTTTGATGTTGGATTTGGTGGCCTGAATCCTGAGGCTAAGGGTACATGGGAGGGCAAGGATGATTGCTGCCTGTGTGTTCACATCAAGGGGTTCATGGAAGAGATATAAACATCGAGGGCCGGCTTTCAACTGGCAAGGCCCACTACCTCTTATTTTAAGACAAATGCCTTCATTTCTAGTAATACATAGTTTGTGTGCTATGCTCTAGGTTAAGAGAAGAAGCAGGAAGGACATGAAGGTAATGATCTACATAAGACTCAGAACACAACACATATACACCAGACTTTAGATCTTTAGAGCTGCCATACCTGTCATTTCAAGGAAATGAGAACGAATTCTATCCTTCACAGACAATGACACTACTTGTGGCCAATGATCACAAGTATCAATCAAGTCACAGTGACAGGGAACCTCACCGTGAAGATGTGAGGAAGCTGACTACGCTGCTACTAAAAGCTAACTAGAGAGAGAGAACTGATTGTGGACTGGCAAGGAGAACTAGAGCTCTACAGTCACCAAACCACACTAATTCCAACACTCTAAAACACCTTAGAACACTGCCCAAGCACTTCTTCATTTATTTTATTTCCCTTGAGTTCGATGACTCATGAAATGCATACCTGCAGATACATGGACACAAACAAAACCGAAATGAGAACAAGAGTGGTACTGGTGCGAAGACTGAAGTCTCAAGTTCGACTATAAGTCGAGGTATTTCCTGATAAGGAAAGAGAGGGGTTGTTGTGATCTAAGACTCGAGAGAGGAGGCAGATAAAACTCTGATAATATCTATGGATAATACATTTGATTTAAATACCTAGATAGACCGTTCATAACTAAATAGAGAGAACAAGAAAAGTATATACATGGTAATAAAGCTGTATGAGTGATGAATGTTAGATAACACTAAATAAAGGGTGATGAATGCAGTGTCAGGGCGGCGTGATAGATTGTGGTGTCCTAGAATAGCAGACTAAAATGCCTCACTGCGATAAGTGGCTAACGACAAGCAGGGCAGTGACCTCGCAGATATACAAGATTCTAGTGACAGGGAACCTCACCATGAAGATGTGAGGGAGCTGACTACGCTGCTACTAAAAGCTAACTAGAGAGAGGGAACCAATCACAGACTGGTGGGGAGAACTAGACCAAACCACACTAATTCCTATGCTCTAAAATGCCTTAGAACACCGCCCAAGCACTTCTTCATTTATTTTATTTCCCTTGAGTTTGATGACTCACGAAATGCACACCTGCAGATACATGGACACAAACAAAACAAAAAATGTGAACCAGATGTACTGGTGCAAAGACCGAGGCCTCGAGGTCGACTATAAGTTGGGGTATTTCCTGATAAGGAAAGAGAGGGGTGTTCTAAAACAGCAGACTAAAATGCCTCACCATGATAAGTGGCTAACAACAAGCAGGGCAGCAACCTCGCAGATATGCGAGACTCTGGCTATGACGAGTGACCTGGGGGAGATCTTTCCTCAAGTGGACAAGACTCTGCGAGCTTTTATATTTCCTACTTCCTCCAGAAACTTCCAATCACCTGACTTCAGCACTAGCATATGTCCCCCTTTCTACTAATGCTGATTTCATTTCCTCCTGCTGAAGTAGCTGCCATGCTGCGGAAAGTGATGTCACCCATTCCAGCTTATGTGTCCTCATGGGTTTGTGAGTAAGTCATTGATACACCGGTTTTGCAGCTAAGCTTATAAACTGGCAATGTCATCAACATAAGTTGGGCTATAAGGTTGAGATGTGTCTATTAACTCATCTATAGTCTGGTGTTACTTCTAGACTTGGTGACTGAGTACGCATCTAGGCTTTGAAACTCGTTTGCAGCTGTCTTTGTTTGAGACTAGGCTGTATACTGAGTTTGGTCTTTCTTAAACATGGCCAATATAGTTAATTGGTGTCATTGATGATCCTAGACGAGTTGAACTCTCAGGAATTCATGTCTAGTCCTAAGAACTGTACTATGGCTATGATTTGCAACAATCACGTGATTGAATCTAGGGGAAAGAAGGAAAGAAAGTCGAAAGGTGTCCTCTAGACTACTGGAAACACCTGATCCAGCATCGCATTCATTAGCGTTGGTGTACCACATGGTCCACTGAGTCATCTAGAGTTGGGAGAGTGCTTAGAAAACAGGGCTAGGAAAGTCACAGTATTGGATAGGCCGATTGCAAGGCACCTGAGGCTTAGTAAAAGTGTTTCAAAGCAGTGTCTGGAATGCAGATCCATGTGGTCACAGTACTAGAACTGCTATGCCCAGGTACAGCCATACTTCAAAAATAGGGGTAGGTGGCACAGCATATGGCAACCACCCTTGGAGATCCCTTTCTTGTTTTCTTTCTGATTCATCTATTATTTATTGGACCGTATACACACATGGCCAGGTACATACAATCTCAATTCATTTATATTTATATCTCTAGAACTGTATATAAGGACATCTAGAACTCGTAGTACCACTAGATAACTGCCCCTTGCCTACTATCTGTATTTGGCTTGGTGTTAAACAATTGGGTTTTGTTTGGTTCATCTCTAGTGTGAGATTGATGTGTTTGTGATTTGAGTTTTGGATTTACAAGTTGTGATTTTGGAGTTTTGAGTTTGGATTTTGTGTTAAAGTTGGTTTTGCATCTGTTGGTGCATTGTTTTGTGTCGGATATCAAAGTCCGCTGTTTTTAGGAGTTAGACAACTGCTCTAGAAGTTCAAAAACTGAAATAGACAAAGTTCTGAAGCATTTCCCTGCTTGAGACACTTCTCTATAATAACAAAGAGCATAAAACTCACAACCCCCAGGACATTAAAAGACAACTAGTGCGTGTTGTTTGTGGTGTGTTTTGTGGTTAGTAGGCTTCGCTTCAACACCTTAGATCACAGATCTCTCCCTAGACTTCGCATCGACAGTTCCGCTTGTGTGCACTGCCACCCCAAGCATCTCTATCATCATATTTGCTTATTTCTTAATGATGATCCTCTGCGATCTCATCATATCGTGGTCACGTGCATGATCCCATCATGTCAACTCAGCTAGACCTCGTCCTACCCATTTACCAAGTAGACTATATCCAATTGCCTGTTTAGAGTAGTTAATTATTGCTTGTTATTTTGCATCCTCCTAGCAGTTGCTAGAGGAACCAGTCTTTATTCCATAGGTTTAGCTCTGCTCTGCTCTTCTGTTGCTCTGCGAGCCAGCGATCTCTGTAAGATAGCAGTGACTTCGACTAGACTGTTACCATTGCCTGTTTACCATTTATAAAAGGGTTCTATAAAAGGGGCACAGGTGAATTGTGATGGCTGGGTATGATAGCAAAGGCTTCCTGGCCCTATTTATCCTCCTCAACCTGGTTTGTGACTGTCTGCGGGCTCGCAGTGTTTGCCAGGCAGTAGACCTCTAGGGAGTCTTTCCCTAATTTCAAGGTTACTATTGCGAAATTGTAAGATTTCAGGCTTGGTCACTTTTTAGTCTTATCATCTCCCCCTTACTAAAAATCAACTGTCCCCAGTCTCAACATGCTTCATACTTGTTTAACATGCTATTAGAGCACCTATGGGTGCACTTTGCTTACCCTAGGATCTGTGAGCCACCTGGGACCAGTGTTACTTCTTTAGTAACTGCACCCTCAGCAACTTAATGCCTGAGTCTCCTTTCATGGGCTCTTTAAAACTTGTCTGCTGAGTTGACGTGATTCTGCAGATGAGTCATCTCCTCATTATTTCACTCCCAGATCATCTTTCTGAAAAACTTTCTTTGCAGGTCTCACTTTTCTACCTCACCACTCCCCCTTACTAAAGATACTGACTGTCCTTAGTCCTCTTTATGAGTATGGTGGTTTTGTTTTCTCGCCTGTTCGCAGGCCCTATAAAAGGGTGGTGGGCAGGCTCTGGTACATTATCTTCCCATTGCTCCTGCCTCTCATTCATATCCATCATGTTTTCTCAATGCCTGCCCTTTTGATTATTTGCAGCATCTCAGATTATCTCACTGCGATGTCTGTCACTTTCCGTGAGATCGTGGATAGGCTGTCCTGCTTAGTCAGCCTGCTCTGCGAACTCTAAGTTCACTTCCACAGCTCTGATTATTCTTTTAATCTATAAGGTTTTTACCTCTAAAGGATGAGCTGTTATCTTAAGACCTGGTGCAGATAACCCTTCCTTGCTACCCAGTGTCTCCAGACAACCCTTCATCAATTTTACAAATGGTGTTCCCAAAATACACCTATGACCAAGATTGCATATAATATGTGCTTGAAAATACACATCTATGAGCCTAAACTTGAAGTGTATGTGTCTGACTAAGCCTACACTCCAATCTTGCTCACAATTTTCATTCACAGTGGGGATTATCAAATCTGGATCCCACATTAGGTTGAAATCTCATGCCATGTCTTCACTGATTGCCACTATTGGACAAGTCAAGTGACTCTATATAGGATCATGGGCTCACTGACTCCCTTCAAACAACTTGAGTCTTTCCCTATTTGAACAGGTTCCAGTTCTTCTGTGGTTCCACCACTCTTTAGGAACTGTTCAAATGAATCTGTGATGTAAGGCGACCCTGGAGACGTCCCCCATAAGTGCCTATGGTCTGTGATCTGAAGTTGTGATGCAGGTAGCTCTGCTGCTGTCACCAACCTTCTAGCAGGTTTCTGATTTTCCTGTTGTCTTCTGATTATCTCTAGCAACCATTCTAAGTTCTCTTGACTGCAGTCTGTTTCTGCATATTTGCAAAGTACCTAAATTACTTCCTAGGGTCCACGGACTGATTTCTGCACACTATCTAGACAGGCTTGTGATGTCTTTTCTAAGTGAGTCGACTGTCCAGTCACTCTAGAACTGCTCTCTGCCTGTTCTGGCTTATTTTTACTTCGCTTTTTTTGCTTTCGCGAGCCCATGAAGTCCTTAAACGGCTTTGATTCATTGCAGCTTCGCTTTTCTGAGTTCTTAGGAGCTTTCCACCTTGATTTGGCAATACTTTGTGCCACCTCTAAGGCCATACCCAACAGACTCAATAGGTCAGTTATATTTGGGTGTCTTGCATCTGGCACTTCAGGCTGTCATTGAACCATACCCCCTTAGGATAGTGGAATAACTATCCTAAGGGGGTCATGGGACCATGGTTCAGACCAAATCTCAGTCTAGGCCTATGGTCCGACCACTTTAGGGTATGGTCCACCTGCATGGTCCGACCACATTAGGTATGGTTCACCTGTGTGGTCTGACCACATAGGTTGGTTCACCTGTATGGTCCGACCACATAGGTTGGTCCATCTGTGTGGTCTGATCACCAATATTTATTCAAGATGTTGGTCCGACCACTGCAAGTGGTACCCCCAGATGGTCCGACCACCTCTGCTTATTTAAGATGGTGGTCTGGCCACTGAAAGTGGTATCCCCCGGTGGTCTGACCACCTCTGTTTATTCAAGATGGTGGTCCGGCCACTGAAAGTGGTACCCCCAGGTGGTCTGACCACCAATTTACTTGGTCAGTCCATTCACTCAGTTATTCTCAAGCAGTATCTGATGTACAATATCTTGTTTTAATCAATAACTACTACATAAAACATGTACCTGATACACCACCAGTCGAGAACCTCAGTAAAGGAACCTCAGCAAAGGAAACTAGTAACTTCGATGCTTAAGTTATGCAAGCATATCTAATTCAAGTTTAAATACAAGACAACTAAGTAGCAATAATGAATTCAACTTAGTTGACAAGCAATGGTTAATAATCAAGAATAAACAACCTTACTGCACAGGTTAGTCTCCTAACTTTCGTCTCTTAACTCTTGGCAGCTGTCCAGAATGGTGAGCAGAGCCTCGGTCTGCATGCAAAGTCGAAGAGGATGCAGGCATTGATTTGAATCCCTTTGCTTGCCTAGCATGAGACTTGCTGACCTTTTGTTTATGATGCGTCATTAATTTGGTGGCAGCGGAACATAGGGGTTGCAGAGCTGAAGGGAAATCCTCTTCTTCATCTGACAGCTCTTTATTATCACCACTCGCTGGACTAGATGGCACTCACTGAATCCCTCTCCACTCTTCATCATCATTCCCGACATCATCAAAGGCATCACACAATTGAGCAATGCCAATTTCCGTGTTGAATGCCTTCATGTTCTTGACTAACACCAAGGCCATGCCATTGCTATCCACCACTAGCGCCACATCACCTCTTTCATGCAGTTCCATTTGCACCTCCTCTGCAGTTATTGTCAAGCAAACATTGCTATTATGAAACTGGCTCATACCTTCATCCCATGGCACTACATGAATTCCATCATCTGCTTCATCGACGGCATTGTTGGCTGGAAGATGAAGGCCAGCCTGACGATCCCTCAGGTGAACCATATCTGCTAACATCTTGCTGTTGAGGTCGGATTTGATATCCCTGAGGTCTTTGGATGGCACCGGAGCTTTGGGTGGCCAGTTGATGAGTTTTACCTTGTTCTTGTATGCGCAATAGTCTGGGTACCTACATATAAAGTACCTACGACATTGTCAACCATGCCAAGTAGAAAGT